>LR736871.1:384112-427671 GCA_902654985.2 Oryctes borbonicus | reverse complement strand
CTGCCGGCGTTAAGCTTGATTTAAGTTTTCCATCACTTTTATGTCAACATCCATAAAACATTGCTGACGATTATTTAACAAATTCACGGCGTACCCAACTTAAAATAGTCTTCCCCTACATGTTACCAGCTACAGGCGGTAATCATTATTTTATCTCAACGTGTAGGCCCGGTCTACAACTTCGTAACACCGATAACAAGATTATATTTCAACAAGTATGCGTGGAATGAATGAAACACAAGAAAAAGCCCTCCTCCGGGAACATATCAACCGCAACGCATTCGTACACCATTTTCCCCGCCACAACTTAATTAAACAGTTCCCAAGCTCAAATTGAGCTCGAAACGAATTAACAGCCCTGCAGGTCTGGATTACCTTTTTACAAGAACAAACGTAATTCGAGGTCTCCCTTTGACAATCACGTAATAAATGGCTTCGATAATTGTCACGAATTTAAATTAATTAGCGCTACTTCGCCAAAGGCACCCATAAGTATACGTAGAGGGAGCGGTGTACATAGGGGATGCGCAGAAAGCCGCCCTACCAAGTTAAATCCTGATGCCGGTTCATAAAATGCAGCAAATACGTTGAGGGTGTAATTTATTGCGGCGATACCGAAAATGTTAAGTTGGATGTTAATTAAGTTGGTTGCGGTTGTCGTTGAATCATTTGAAGTTAGGAAAAAATATCTTTCAACAACGGCATTTCTATGTAGGGGCTTGTACACACCCTTAATAGCAAAGTAGCAATAGAATATTTCATTATAATTGGTTACATTCGGATTTGAGTGTGCAACACACACTTTCAATGTTTAAATTTGCAGTTTGAATGCGTAGGAAGTGAACAAAAAATGGCTCTATGATGGACCCTTGTGGGACGCCATTTTATTTGCTACTACTACCTCTTAACAACGAAAAGATAAGTAATTTTTGATAAGGAGCAGCGCCTCACAACTAAAATAATTCAAATTCCATCCTAAACGTAATTCTTATCTTCGCATCTCTATAATGTATATCCGCATACGCGTAGGAAGTGTATCCACAAATATTTATAGAACGAACGCGATCTTTCGCTTATCCCAAATCGAATCGAAAACAATAAACCTATTGGAAGTTATTCGTCCGTGAAGAAGGAATATCAATTTCCATATAGGATATATCCGTAAGAAGGATGCTTGTTCCTTCGAGTGGGATCGGCCGTCATTTTTCAAGCGATAATTTCGCTCAAACAGAATTACACCAGACGTCAAACTATATCGGAGCAGCGCGGACGAAATTCGAGGGTCTGCAAATATAAATTCGATTTAAAAGGAGATATAAAAAATCGACACGTTCTCTGTTTCATCGATTGGTGCGTGATCTGGATGGGAGCAAGGAAGTGAGCGTCGGGCGAAGCTGTTGGTAGAAGGAAGATGTCGAAAAGAGGCCCGATCGACCAGTGATGTATCGGTTACGGATTATTGTGCCATAAAATGGGAAAAGAAACTCGGGCATAAACGTCATGGCCGACGCGTTTATCGAGTTTTTAATAACTTGCTACGAAAATGGCGCAGTATTGTAAGTGACGATTAAAGGTCAGAGCATAAGAAAATATGCGCAAAAATATGCAGGTTTTCTGGTCTAAATAAATAAAAACATTCTCATCGGAAATGTGTAAATATAAAATATTTAGAACCGGAATTGGCTGGCACCACGACCTGTGAGGGCAGCGAGGATCGACTCACAGCTTAATTATTATAATTATTACTATTATTACTGTTGCTAAAAGATAAAAATGCTGTCTAAAGTGTCTAAAAAGGGACTGAAATGTGAACGGGTTGCTTTCATATTTTTTTTTTATTTTAAGAACAATTTATTTTTAAGTTCGTCAAGTAGTCGTTTAATTATACTGTAAAATTATTCTCTATGAAGAGTATCAACACAAAACTAAATGAAAATCCCAAGAGAGTATTCGTTAACGTACAAACGAAGAATGCGTAGTCGCAGAAAATCTTATTTACCTGCTAAAATCATATTTCCGGAGGAAAATCTCTCAGAAGACGTACACCTTTAATGTATCGAAAATTTAAACTACTTAAGCGTACATTTCGTGCAGCGCCGTAACGAGAAGACCAAGAAACAAAAATAGAACTAAAAAGCGCTACTCACATCCAACAGCATTTCTGTTCATCAAACAAAGTTTTCTGCCTAGCTACGCTTTATTCCTCGTAGAAAAGGTAACTTACTTTCCTGCAAGTTTCAATCCTTTAAAATCGGCTAACAAGAAAAGACAATTTCTTACGTACGACTTTAACTCCGTTTCCCCAACTTTACGGAACAGATCCTCGCGTGAATTGCACTTACTTTTATTGAAAGACCTCTTGTGCCAGCTAGCAATCGGTCAAAAACTTTTGCCTTCTAGTATAAATTATGTAATTTGGATAAGAGTATGCTCGAACTCGAAAGTTCAAGAAATGCATGATAAATGAACAACCACTTTGTTTATTTTACGAAAGAGTACCCTTTCCGCGATTAAACTATGAGCGAAATACTTTGAATTCCTTTTCTACAAAACGTTGCCTTTCATTTTAGAGAAACTTAAATAATGTTCACTTACGTAAGATTCTTACTTCGCGGAATAATATGCAAATTAGACGTTTTAACTTCGTTTCGAAACAAAGCTCTTTTACAGTGACTAACGAAAAATAAACTAATTTAGTTTCTACACCCTGAGAAAAGTATTACGATAATTAATTGTAAAAAGCTAACAACGGACTAACTTATCAGATAACGTATTTCCTAATAAAATCTCTTTAAAATCAATACTTTTTGCATATTTTCAATAAATTATGCTTCTGACGTAGTGATCCACACTTCTGTCACACCCCGTAGATGTACGTTCTCAATTCGCAGGATAGCATCCTCGTACAGTCAATATTTTATGTAAACGAGCCGTTGGAAGACCGTAGCGTCTACTAAATCAGTCTGGCAATGCCCGCGAAGCATTAAGGCAAAGGACTAGTGAGGGAAATGCATTGTTATTAGCTATAAAAGTGAGCTGTAGGCTATGAATCACCACGAGGCGTTCTGTACTGCAAATAAAAGTATGGACTTATATGAAATAATTCTAAATTATGTAGAACAAATGATGCAAGATTAACTTAATGCATGATGTTCTTAAAATTATCACTTCTGTAACATTTTCTGTAACATTTTCGCACGAAAAGCATGACTTCAGGTGCATCTTATTTCGCTTGAACTGCTTCAACAAGGCTTTGGAGACGTTCATTCGAATGAGCAGTTAGCTTTTTTTACGCCCAAATCTTCAATCGACATATGACAAACACCTTCTTTCAAGATGCCTGCAGACTTTGCCGTTTCTCTAACCTTGCTCTTTCTTATATTAAAGTAAAGCTATTAGAAGCTTAATACCTATAATGTAAAACAAAATGTCTTCAGGAGATCCTAACAAATTATAGCTATCAAGAATTAATTTATTCGACGCGTTACTACTAGCACTTAATCCTTTTCCTTCTGCTTCAGATATTAGAAAAGTTACATCGCGAATTCATGCAGCGTCTTCTATATATGAAATTAGCATAGAATAAAGGAATTTCACTCGTATAGTAATGTTAATGTCGTTATTAACTAGAATATCCAGTTCTACCATAACCCGGCTCCATTATCAATTACAGTCATTTACATTCTGAGTGGGAGTCAGAACTTCTGAACGTGCTCATTAGCTTAAGTTCACCATTTAATCTGTGAGCAACAAGCCCATTAGATGGATTAGTATGCAATATACTGTCGCTCCTGATGGAATCCCTCTTAAACTTTGATATGTACTTCTTGCGAATTTGTATATATTTATGTTGCGGCGAAAATTATCGGAGCCATTGTTTGTGGAGAAGTAATTCCTTGACAAGGAAATACATTTGTCATTACTTATGTAAATCTTTGATAAAAGCGGTAAACCTAATATTAGTGTTAGAGTAACGGGTATTTTTTTTAACATTTCTGCTGATAAACTTAAAGAAAGATTTTTTTCCAGATTTTCCGGTTCCTAAAACATTAATATGTTTACATTTTCAAACAGAGAATTTCTACAAAAACAAAATGGAATCTCTGTAACCAGCGAGGCCCCACATTTGACATTTCAAACGGAAACAATATTCGCAACAAAATGCAACTATATAATAACATTCACGGCGGTAATCAAATTTCAGTTAATTTCTCGCACCAACGAGTTCGCCCGCCGCCCCCGCCGAGGGTTAGTACGCGACGGAATATAAAGGACAAAAGAAGGGACGCAGCGCGAAATAAGGACTTTATTACATCGAGTCGCAGCGGGCGAACGAGAAAAGAAAAAAGGAGGACTTCATAAATGATAATAAACACTCTCCACCATTGAATCGCCCTTTTGTTGTTTCAACGCAGAAGCTCCAAATAATAATTTAGAGTCGCCCGCCGTCTTCGCGAAGGACACAAGCGTACGTCGCTTACGTACGCCTTCTTTATTAGGGAAGGAGAAGGTCTCCGGGACCGTAACGGGGTCCGGATAAATTGAATTTTTTTTTTAATCTTTTATATTGTCGCTCCACGAGGCCATTTAAAATTACACCGCTATGATAATTTTTTTCCGTCTCCGTGTTAGAGTGACGGAAGGAGATTTGATAAAACGATTATTATCTTATTTCTTTTGAAGGAAAGAGATTGGTAGGAAGTTCTAGCCGACGTAAGTAGAGCTAAAGTGGGTAAATTGGGAGACTCTAATCGTCCGTAAGTGTCAGTTTAGCTGATAAGAGAAAAAACTATATTTACTTGAGGTCCTTGCTTCCGAAATGGGTTTATTTTCTATGAAGAACCAAGGCGTAGTATGGCAAATACTAACAAGGTAAATGGCGGCTTCGAATTTCCTCCACCGATTCCAAGATCTCGTCGTATCCCTTGTTCTTCTTCTTAATGTTAGTAGCCAAACCCATCGTTGAAAAATGTACGTGCACCAACATGAGAAATATTAACTTCTGGAAACCGTTCTTTAGACTTTGCTACTACTGCACGGTAGCTGTCTTCATCTCTACCGTAGCATTTAATCAAACAGAAAGCGCTATGCTTTGGACTTACTATAATTGTAATTATTTGAACAAGAAGCTGAATATAAGCCCTTATCAATCAATCGAAGCTCCAATGCAGACAAGTTTCGAACATGCAACAAACTATATTTCATTCCAAGATTCTACATCAATTTTGAACTTATTTTCATAGCAACTAAAAACAATTGCTCGCTGCCTACACTTCTTCACATTCTGCGGCATACCTTAATGGTATTGTTCTACCATTGCATTAGTTTTTCCTAGCTGCTTTTAAAAACAAAAATGTCCTGCTGCATATTTTTTATATTTTTTGCTGGGAATCTATTGCGGAATTGTTTTTCAACTATTTACGTAAGCGCAGGCATTAGTACCGTCATAGTTCCGTTTTGCGGTTTACACAGCTCCAGTTCGGTCCGCCACTGTTTAGGAATTTATGTTCTACAATTTGGCGTTGTAATTAAATCAATAATAATAATTTATTAGCTCAGTATATGTACGTATGTGTGGATCGTACATTGTTGTCAGTTCTACTTGTTTCCGCGCAGATAATTTATACCTAAGCTGCACACTATGTATATATATTCACCGCTATATTTCGCTATAATACGCTACGTAATGGTTATACATACAGCGGCAATAAATAGAATGCATTAAGTGCTACTACAATGATGTTGAATTTGTCGGTCGGATTAAAGTTCGGTGGTCATGGTTCTAATTGTCTCCGTTGAAATTGATGCTGAAATTAATTCAAAAGTGTTTTTTTTTTTTTCCTTTTAATAGCGTAGAATCCATACGAATTATATGTAATCTGCATAATCAAGAATAAAAAGTCTGTGCTTCGCACTTTATAAAAGGATCAGAACCATTCACGGAAAACTTCTTAAAGAGCCACTTGATCTTACTCGAGCAACCAGGCAGCATTAAGATATCTGAGAGTTCCCAGAAGAAATCTTCGTATGGTTGTTGGCATTCCCACTGGACATCACTGGAAATCGGATTAACCATTATACATGCGTGGGCATCCAAGCTAACGACGAGATAATAGCAAAACCATGAAGGTGAGGATGCGGCAATGATTTGCCGCCATTATAGCAGTATATAGCATGTGTAGAGCAGATGCATAACGAGCCTATTGTGCTCCAAACGTCATGAGGTCCATCTCACCCTCTCGTTTGTTAAATATATTACAACGTATTTTTTTATCAAAATCCATCTAAATAGTAGCAAGCATCTATACGAATGTAATTGCTCCTTCATTCGATGAAGGTCTCTGTCCTTCGGGCGAAACTTTGAGCCCAGAAAATAGGAGAAAGTCAAATAAAACAGGTAATCTATCAATTCGAACTTCAATTCGTGAATGTTTGCCATCCGTAAGACGTTATCTTGGTGGAACAAACTTTCTTTTCTTCAAATGCAACCTGTTTTCGGCAATTTCCGCCTTCAGTTTGTCAAGTAGTGCCCCTAGTATGGCCCCCTTATTGTATTTTCCAAGAAGGGGTACAATAGAAGAAAATTGTCTAACCTCAAGTAGGCTTTATTTTATTTTCTGCTATATATTCTGGATCCTTTAAAACCCATGAAGACGATATTATTCAACATTACCAACTAAAAATTTACAACATCGAACATGGCGTGGCGTGTCCATTTGCTTAATTTGGAATTCTCTTTAACTTCTTTCTCCGTGTCTCCTCTTTCTACTTGCTTGAAATCATGCTTCGCTATCTTATATTTTTATCCAATACGTTTTTTTTCTTATTCATTTATTTTTTTCTAATTTTATTTTAATCCCATTTTTCTATTTCTTCTAGCATCTCCGTCATGATTTTGTTTTATTTAGCTATTGGAATTGCGACGTCGGCATATGTTTTCGCTCGCCCCTAAGATTTCTTTAATTTGTTTATCTAGTTGCATATCTTACTGCCTTAATCCATCATATTTGCTTATACAATTGTAATTTGTCACCTTGACTTAATAGTATTCAGTTACAATGTATATACACAGTATATATATGTAGCTTTTATTCTTATTCGCATTATCGCTTACAAGAAAAAACGCAACAAAATTAATCCATTTCCATAGCTCCATTCCGCTACATTATATTTTACCAGAATACATTCGCGTAGCTTTAATTCCCGCAAACCAAACACTGGTTAACGGTCACGCATGTGAATAGCACAGAAAAACGAATCGGGATTTCGCAGGTTTCTCTCTTATCTAATTTAGATTTGCATCACTAACGTTTACAACCGAAACGGTTTGCCTTTAATAAAGCCGCCAGAATTTGCCATTTCCGTTTTTCGCCTCGCTCTCGGACAGAAAAAAAAACGGTTCCTTTTTTTGCTATTCTAAAATACGAACCGTTCCGCGTAACAACAAATATTATAAAACACCCGAGCTCTCTGGCGAGCTCAGTAGCGCCCGAGTTAAAAGTTCTATTGTTCATAAATCGCGAACGCTAGGTAACGCCCTCTGTCGCAAAAACCTTTAACTTCCACGACACAATAACCGGTATACCGCGTACAACACGCTCGGCGTCTATATTTTGTTGTAGGTACAGGAGGACATTAATAAATGCAAAAGACTGAAGAGGTCTGGTACTCCAGCGGGTGACTGGGCGTGAAAAGAAAGGGTGCAGTTGGGTCGCGAGGTCGTACAACGTTCCGACCGATGGGTTGAGGTAATGTTGCTGCTTTCTCGTCCCACCACAGCCGCCCATTTCGCCCGCTCAGTTTATGAAATACGATCACTTTACACTTTCTGTAGTACTCGTGGTATGTTGGTGAGGACCTTCGGTAATGCGACATATTTATTCTATTTGTTTCCCTTTTTGCTACGCCTAAGGTGCCCTTACGGTTCGCAAAGAATGCTGGTGAAACGGATCGAAATTTATTGCGATCTTACTCTATTTGATATAGGTTTTCAATATTGGTCGTAAAAGTGTCTATTCCCATCCATTATTTATCAGGAATAAGGGTCCGATAAGCGATGTGATATTTCCCAAGTTAAAAGAGGGCGTTGATGTGTAGATAGATATTGATTAATGGAAAAAAACAAAACGATGGTAACTTGATATAGATATGATTTTAATCCTTATAATTACACTGGACAACAAAATGTCGAAAAGTTTATGCTTTCGAGATTAAAATAGCAATTTCTTAATAAATAACACAATTATGACTAAGAAAAAGCTGAATTGGCCACGGTTTCTTTAAAATCTGCAAACAGCATTGGCGCGCTGGTATCATTTCTACATATCGGCAATGCCCTAAACTCTCGTCGTGCTCGTCACTGAGTTACCCACACCTAATAGGGAACAACTTCAAATGTAAGTGAAGTGGATCTTTAAGAACAATTTGCAGCCGAATGCGTGAACCAAAACCAACATGTCCTCAATCAGTCCCTTGTAGTTTGTGGCCATCCCATTCCTAAAGAAATTTTCTGGGACAGAACGCATCCCCAACCTGTATTTCTTTACCTTCAAGTCTTTCAAAGTTGAGATCTCGGAGGAGTTGTTTAAGCTGAAGTCCCACAAAAACGCCCTCTTTAATTTTGACTTTACTGAGCAGAGGAAATTTTTCATACATGTACAGAGGAATGATGAGCTTGTGTGGTTCTACCAATAGCAGATGCTGTATATCCGACTCCTCAAGCTTAAAACATACTTTTCGAGCCAGGTTTTTCTTGATGTAGTGCAAATCAGTTGCTCTACTGTCCCATAGTCAATACTTTGTATATCCCAGCTGCAGAAGTTCAACAGAACCACTACCTTCAGGTCTTAACTAATAGCAGCTTTGCAATGTCGTAAGTCTCCTTCATGTAGACAGGATGTCCAATGTTCTGCTCTATCTTGCTCATTTTCGCCACGCCCTCAATACAAACTTAACGCGTATGTATCTAGTTATGATGCAATATGACGCAAAATTTTGTGAATCTTCCATTTTTAGGTTTGTTGTTTTGACTTTGCTTTTCAAAGTAATTAAAATTTTCTTCATTACATAAAAATTCTAATACAGATAACAGAAGGACAGACTCACTGCGTCACTTTCCTACCAACCAACTGTTCAACCTTTTATACAAATAAAGGCGCATTTACACCATTTAATTATTAACGAAATCAATACCAGTTCCGTTCATCCCTACTAAGTTTCCCATTTCAAAGTTCGTGGAGAAGTGGCATCGGTCACAATAAAAAAAAACACTCCGAAGCGGTTGACTGGGGAAAGGACCGGTTGCCCTGACGGTAAGAACCCTAGTAAATAATTGATCAACAATTAGATATTTTACATATTTAAACGGAAATGTATAAAACCCGTTTGGAAGTCAACTTCCAGTTTTATGATTTTAAAAGCCCGCTATCCCAGCGCTACGCAGTGGCGTGAAGTCCCCAAAAGCTTCCCCGTAAGTACGGTCCTCGCGCTCTTGGCTCGCCTTTTCGTCCCCCCCAAGCCCCACCCTCCCATATTTCTCTTGTACTCGTTTGGGTCATTACCTCTTTTACCGGCAGCCGCTTATTCCACAACATACCGCCTCTTTACTCTTTGCTTCTCTCCTCCCTTATCTCGCTCCTTAGGAATGGTTCATTAACTTAATGTACGGTATAATTTCACATCTTGACTTAGGTTACGTCCTAATTTCTTCTCTCTTTCAATGACACGCAATCGTTACGGTCATATTTACAGGATCGGACGCAGAGATATTTTCTCAGGAACGAACGTTTTTATTAAATTTTGAGGGGTTATGCGGATATTCTATAATACACCATTTTTACTTTTTTAAGCCGCAGGGCTTTATAAGGACAGAAATTCGACTTTTACATTATACATTAATTAATTAATCCAATCGCGCTGCTAAGGAACCAGTCGAATGGGAGGAGGTGGCTCTGCGCGAGTACGCACCTTCCTCACCATAACGTCTGCCACTGCCGACATTCGGAGCTGAGCTGCAAGCCAGTTTACGTGGCCGGAATGAATGCAACGTTCGTGATGAATTGTGCAATTTCAATGGATCTGGTGGCCAGTAACTTTCATATTTTTGGACATTTGAAAAGAGGATTGTACAGTGTTTCCGCAACACAGAAGAACTTCAAGCCGCCGTGGAGACTTACATCAGCGCACTGGCGGCAACCATCTATAAAGAAAGTATTGGATAACTCGTTCACCAATATAACAAATGTCTAAATCTTCACAGTATTTATATTGAAAAATAAATTCGATTCTACTTTGTTACCAGAGGTAATAAAGTAGAAGTAAAGTAATAAAGCTTGTTATTCACACTTCTCTTTCATCGATGGTTGAAAAAATACCCGCCGTATAAAACGTATTTCGATAAAAGTAATATCAGGTACAATATCATCAGAAACTTTCTATTTTTCTATTTTTAACTTACGGAAGAACTTTGCCTATGTCATTTTCCAATCTCTGTTGATTTTTATAGGTATTAATAAGTATTTTATAATGGAGAATCAAATTAAACACTAAGCGTTCCTTTTAAAGCATTAAAGGATTGCCCTAACCCGGTCCTGCATAATTTGCATGAATCAAGCGAAAGAACCGGGGATAATCTGAAGCGCTCTGAACACGGCTGTTCCGTTGGTTCTTCGTTACCATTCTTCGTGAAATTTATGACCTCTTTAAGGGAAAAATTTATTTAAAATTAACTCGCCGAAGTTGTATGTCAGAAGATCGAATAAAGTTACAAAATAATCCCCGAACTTTATGTAATACTAAACGCTATAAAAGCTAAGTTAGCCTAAGTTCCATAATAATTTAGAGGAAAGTCGGTGCGGAGCAATTTAATCTTATAAATAATTTTGGCGAAAGAGACGTTAGGATTAAGAAGCTTGTGATTACGTTCAGTTCTATAATAAAAAAAATATGTAGAACGCAAGCACCAAAAAAAAGGTTAGAAATGTGGAATTATGGAACTAAATAAGTAAAAGATATTCAATCACACTGTCGATGCTTTACACAACACCTAACAAATCACGGCAATAAATTCCAAACGGATTTGTTTTTCTTTTCTTTGAAATTCAATTTACGCAACGTCCCGAAGGTACTTGCCTGCTTTATGACCTTCGCTCTTTTTCTACCTCCTATTTTTTCCTCTGCCCGTTTAGGAGGTCGTTAATTCTCGTTTTCTCCATTGTGAAAGGTGTGTGCTCGTGTGTGGGTCCGTTGCGTTACGCAAACATATATCAGTCAGCAGTACTTTCTGGTGTGCCTCCGCTGGCATTTTCTGTCTGCAAATTGATATAAAGCAGCGTTCTGCGACCGTAAGTATATTTACTCTCGAGCGAAGGTACATAAAGAAGAGAAAATATCGCAGATAAAGCGAGGTGCAACAAGTGATTGACGAAGACTCAACGACAATAAAACCTTCCCGCTTCGGAAAAATCGAGACGAGGTGGAAAGATGATCAACACGGCGATAATGTTTACATTCGTTAAAGAGGATTTCTAGTACGTGATTAAAATTTGAATCACGTTCTTACCGGCGTGATTGTAGTTTAAATTAAACCGGGATACATTTCACAAGAAAAAGTTTTGCGCGTAGTTTTGAGGAAATGTCAGGATGAGGGTGAAGTAATACTACGTATTAAGCGTAAGAAACATCGGTGTATTTCTTAATAAGCTAAGATCGAATATTCGCAAGCACAGAGGCACTGGTGTCTGGTGGAGATTTTTATTTCACTAATTAAATTTAATTACGTCGGTAATATTAAGGAAAAATCGATTTTGTTCTGATATTTGACAAAAATCTGCATTTTTTCTAAACAACAAAGTAGCCCGATGTGAACACGTACTTACACAATAAGCATAAATAAGTTTAGTCTCTCTATTACGTACTAAAATAAAAATTTTGAAATCTATTCTGTAATAGATACCTCGGATTCTGTATCCTGTGTAAATAAAAATTAGTAGTCTGCCCCTGTTAGGATCCAATGTACAACGTACTAAAGGAGTTTTTAACAGCGATTACTGTCAAAATGATGAATTACCGCATAGCGTAAATTGAGCCTAATAGGCAATAGGATACATAATTACAAGATTACGCCCGTAAATTATTCACGATGCATGGTATTAATGATGAAAGGGCCGGGGTTAATACAACATGACGTGAATTATAATATTATCTAATCGATAATCATGTACAACGAAAGGCCATGCAAAGTGGCAGCCTGTATTAATTACGGGAATAAATGAAAAGTATGACATTATTTCTCCTTTATTTCGCTTTTGGTGTTTACTTGTTTTATTACCTTTCTTCGTTATATTATCGCTCTTATGTGAAATGATTCTTCAATGGCAAATGCGCGAGGACTGAATGATATAAACCAATTCACCGTCCTACCAAGGTACTTGGTGTAAGGGAAATTTGGTTTTTGAAAAAAATTAATTATTTGTAATAATAAGTTTAGTAGATATTTTGGTTTTACCGTGGAAAAGTTTAAAAGTGAGATCCTGAATGTAGGATAAAGTCCTGATCAAGTCCTAAACGGCAATTTCTTGATGAGAGAAATGGGATAACTGTTGTCTATAAAGTAACTACGAAGGATCTGGGATGTAATGTGGATTTAACTACAATAATGGGATGAATATGCGCGACTGCTTGGTGCCCCAACGTAAGAAACACGGTCTCAGCTAACAATGAATGAATAATAAAGCATTGCGTTCAAATTATGATATTTTTTTTAAATTGGAGAAGAAGTTTGAAAGATATCTACATTCACCAATCTTTCACGGTAATGTGTAATTAATTTATTCCCAACTCCATTAACTTATAAAAGCGTTATAAACTTCCGATATAACGTAAAATACAATACCGGTCTCGAAAATTCCACCACAATAAGTATACCCTTTAGCGAAATATAAAAGGAGTTAACGCCGCGATCAATCTATCGCGGAGTCATGCAATATCGTCAAAAGAACGGAAATTACGATCTCAATTTCCCCTTTTTTTCCTCCTCTGCGCTCTCTGACAAAGTCAGTTCTTTATTCGCCGCATTCCATTATTGAGAAATATCCACGAAAAGCACACGCAGGGTAAATCAAAGACTAATAGGCTTTAATTATGTCCGCCCTCACGAGGAATTCGATCGTCGTAATAGTCGTCGCGTTACAAAATAAACAGTCCTCGACCGGAGCGGGTAAAACGATAACAACGCGGAGAAAAGAAAGGAAAAAATGAACGCCAACGGAATAGAATGGGCAGAAGGGGTAAGTAAGGAAACCGACGAGCGGAAAGGAGGGAAAAAACGAAAAAAGAGCGTACAATCACCTCGAGCACGCAATATAAAAATAAAGGGATCTCTTTTCTGATTTTCCATTTGCTCAATTGGCATCAGCGAGGCGAAATGGCGGCGGCCGCATGAATATAGCGGCGCAAAATAAAAGGATGAGAAAAAATAGAGGGAATAATAATAATAATGAAAAGTGCGGCGCGTGGGGCTACGCTTCTGCATGCCAAAGAACACGAGGAAGGGACGTAGAAGCAAGACCGAAAGGACTTTTGTATTCCGTAATGGAAAGTGGAGATTTCCCACTCAATACCTTTGCACGTATTATACGAAGAAGGAGGAATAGCGCGATCAAATCAACTCGTTCGTCTCGTTAAGCGTACCAGTTTGGAGGCGGCTATGTTCATCCCGCTTCATAGTTATTTAGAAGAACCGAATAATGAAGAAAAGATTGAAGATTTATTTTTCTTATGTAATCTATTTTCATCTTTTTGCTTTTTGTTTTCTTTTATTTTATACTATTTGAATATACACAATTAAGGCATCATTCCTCGTTCTTATTTTCGTGAAGTCTTAGATGGTTTTCAGTATTATTAATATACGAATTACATTACTAAAAGAATTTTTGGACAACTGAGTTTCTTTGTTCTTTTTTCTTTTTTTATCCATTTATTCTCAAAAAAAAGATGATTATTCAATCACCCTATAAATAGTCTGGATTGCTATTAACAATATAAAGCAACTTCTTCAAAGTCCATTTCCATTTTTTCGTTTTTTATTTGCTCTTTACAACGTAAGATGCCTGTAAAGGGAAAGAGACATATGAAACATGAAAAGGTCAAGAACATACTGTAATATATGGAAGAGACAGCTTCAGCGAAGAAAAATACAAAAAAAAACAACGCTGCTGAAACGAAAGTGACAACGAGTGAAGATATAAATAAAGAAACGAATGTCACCTCACAAACGACGTATGAGCGAAATTATTACTCGTACCATTGAAGTCAATGTTATAAAAAGGCGATTCCTTTAAATTCGCTTGATATTTCCTATATATGTATACACATATACAGTGTGACCTATATTTTACACTAAAATAAAACCAAGAAGTAAACTTTTTGATCGTCTGTGTATTCCAAAAAAAATTGTATCATTTTAATGTAAAATGTAGGTTTCACAGGGGCGCTTCTGGGTGATTTTCCCATTATTTATTTATGGCACCTAAATCAAAGTATGCTTAGTCCGTTATGATTATACCGAACACTCCAAGCACCCAATACAAAACTTCACGCCCCGCCACTGACCCCTGATCGCTACGTGTATGGCATTCCTCTTTCCTTGCGACGTATTTCTCCCCTTTTCTTCCATCCATGTTCCCCATCTGCAATTTGTGTAATGAGAATTGGGCATCGTTGATTTTTCTTCCCGGAGGACGCTCGAAGCGAGGACGATTCGTTGGCAGTCCTGTTCCTTCGCGCGCTCTCATCCTTTTATGAAATTATATTCATAAGATTGCGTCGAAGGAGAGCCACATTCCCCCTTTCTCCCTGGTTTCCGGTTTATTGGGCATGGAGGTTTCTAAGTGATGGAATCGAATCGTCCATACCTATTTCGGGGATTTCCCTTGGCGCCGCGTAATAACGTAAGTTAGGGGGATGGACATATTGGTGGCATATCCACGTTGTGCGGAAATATAAGACATAGTTATTTCTTGCAGTTAGGAATTAAGTCGGTTTCTTAAAAATATTTTAATAAAGGCTGTCTTTAAAATTCTCCTCGAGCCAATTTCAATCCCTTTATACTTCCAAGAATTTTCTTATAAAAAGCAGAAAGTATACCTTATACCCCACGCTGTCACCTTGAAACCCGGCACGTATGCAATGATTTAATTTTTTCCATTTTTGAAAACGCCCCTGGAAGTTAGAGCGCTATAGAGTATTCAAGACGAATTATTACTCCACTTCGATGTCAATGAAAACATCGTCTTTTCAAGTTGATCTTCACTTTAGACAAGAGGTGGAAGTCGCAAGAGGGTTAGGCCAGGAAGGTAGAAAGGATCATTGTCACGTCTTTTTTACCAAGGATTCCTTCACAACGAGCTAAGCGTGTATGGGCGCATTGTCCTGGTGGAGCAACCAGGCTTTAGTCTTCTACAACTCGGACGGGACGTTTTCCCTAAATCTTCTCAAAACCTTGAATAAAACCTGGTTGGCACTCTGACCACATGGCATAAATTCCTTATGCGGAAAGGCTCCTTTAATATGCAGTAGGCTTCAGCTGAGGTTTTCTTAAGCTTGACACCGAATTTGATGTAAATCGGTGGTTCATTTGCATCAGCCATTTTGCAAATTCACAGAAGCCCAAATTAGCATTGTAAACACAAACAGCATTGACTTTGTAATGCTTCTAGTTTGGACGAGGTCTTCAAATTCTCGGATCTTGGGTAGCACCTTGTATAGCAAAAATATCCTCTGCATACTCTTGACCGACTTCACACTGCATTCAATAGGAACCTAGCTCTAATTTTTCTTTTGCCGTGAATTAAAAATCGATATGCAAAACAACGAGGGCGCGTGGCCTGGATACATTTTTGAAGAAGAACAGTGATCCTTTTTTTTGTATATTTTGCCAGCATACAATTCGTTAAGGTCACTTAATACAATGCATCTTATGCAATAATTACGTCACATCGACAATTGAAGTAGCATTGCTACCTCTCCAAACATTCACTGTCAATTGAAAATTTAACGTATTGATTCGGTGGCGGCGGGATGCGCCTGTATCGTATCTATCTAATACATGCTACCTGCTACTACGTAACGGTAAAGCTGCCGATCTCGAACGAATTTGAATTGTTAATGCATGCTTGTCAGAAGTTCGTTGCTACAGGAATAATACGGACTATGAATAATGGACGATACCGTATCGGCGAGGATCCGCGTATATACCTACATAATAGGTACCATCGTTGCATTAAAAGTAATTTACCGGATTCGAACGGATGGCCTTTATTAGCAGTTAGACACCTCGACCGACGAGGACGAGGTTAAAGTTTGACGGGTGTATTTTCGACGGATATAAAATGTTTTTGTTGTTTATTAACTAGTAAATTTCCGAATAATTTTTTGCGTGGGACTCCAGCTTGCGAAATGAAAACAGTAGCGTATCGACCTCATCCCAAAGTTTTACATTAAGTGGAAAACGATGTCCGCTTAAAAAATTTGACTGAATATGGTCTGAACAAAAACCTGGAAAAATGTAACGTGATAAATTTGCCTGCGGTGATGGATCACTAAAAATATAGTAGTTAGGGAGCTGGTGGCTATTTCGATATATAATTATCGTCGTGGATACCACGTAATATGTTATATAGTTCATATTTACGTGGTTTAGAAAAAAATGAGAGCTAAGCTTAGGTAGTCCTGATTTTTATAATGCAAAAGCAGCAACTATCGTATTGCAGATTGCTGCATTTTATTGTCTTTTTTTCTCAACATATTTATCTTCAGTACAGTTGCTAAAAAAATTAATAAATAAAAAAGGACCCAGATATAGAGATTTTAACCAAATATTGGTGAGCGGTCCTTCTGGGTGCACCTGAACCAACAGACGAAGAGAGTAGCCCCAACAAGAACTCAAATATTAATACTCTTTTGTCAACAATATCACGCCATGAATTGAATTCCCATGAGTAGGTTGAATAATCAATCAAAGCGCTTTATATACATTTATAAGATTTAAAAAAACTCTTAATTTTCGCTGCAAACTTACTTCTAAGACTCGATATTCCTATAAACCTCGAACAGATTATAATTAATTATCTCATGAAGTGTATTCCTTGCATCATATCAAACCGAGACGGCGACGAGTGTTTACTCTATCTCTTCCCCTTACACCACTAAGCTTTTTGTAATGCGAAACTTCAATTCCTCATTATCGCGTAATTAAATTGCTAACTAACAAGAGCTATTTATTCCAGTCTGTAACAACTCTTGTTCCTAGCCTCCTATTCGCTGAATGATAAGCCGAGAACATCTCGATGGATGAAGGAAACCCCTAATAGCTAGAATCGAACATCCTCCCTCAATCTCGTTTTCTAAGGGGGAAGAAACCGCCATAATTATCAAGCGTTGAAAAATCGCTGTTTGCAGACAGCAAATTAATTTCAGTTTACACTCGCTTAAGTAGGCAAATGTTTCGTTATATCTGTATCAGTCAGCACCTATAAAGTATTAACTCGGAACCCTCATAATGGCTGAATAAATAGGGAGCCGTAGATCTTATGAAACTATGAAACTCTTCCGCCTCTCTAAATATTAATGGGGTAAGAACCCTTAGCGATAAGACTGTTACGAATTCACGTTATGACACGAAACAAGAAGTTTTGCACAATGTTTGCTTTTTAATTGGATGTTTTCTTTCATTTTTTCGAAATTTTAAATATTTTAAAATGTAAACCAAAAGCATTTTTATTACCCGAAAAGTTTCAAGCCTGCATGGGTTAAAAGACACTTTTGAAAATTTCATGTTAGGCGCTCAGTTATTGTTTAGCGGTCGTTTGCATCAGTCGACATTAATACTTCTATAAAAATTGAAAAAAAAAAGAATGTCGAGGCGAAATTCTTACAATTACACGATACGCCTACGCACCATCATCTGTCCTCTGCACTGTTCTATCTGCCTGGAAAATAATGGCGACTGCTTTTTGGGATAGTCATAAAGCTCTGTTGAAAAACTCTCTTGAACCTCCGTAAAAAATAAATGCTTTCTAATTGACTTTCCTCAAAAATTATCATTTATACTTACTGTGGGGGGAAGTAACGGATATTCGCAACAACATAAAATAATAAATATTAACTTTTGAATTATGTCAGGAATTGCGTTGTGAAATGTACCTCCTGAACTAAAATTCTCCCATAAAGGAACGTTGGCCGCTAAATTATGACAGAATGCACGAAAATTAAACTATTTATCTTTTTTGACTTTCACGGAGACTTTTACTTGAAAATGTAAAAAGTTCACGGTGTGCAATGCTCTTATGAAGACCTACTCTGGTAATCCTTTTAATAAAGCTTTTGATTAAATTTGCACAACTAAAATTTCAAATATTTGTAACTGACGGACTAACTATTTAATCAATTGGATAGCTTTATTGAAAAATGATTTTTTGTATTGCGAACAACCAGAGCATACAATAACTGTATTTGATGCGATATGAAACAGAAAAGAACTAAATTACAACATATCGTAAAACATATGAAATGTACGTTAAATTGAAACAAAATTCTGATGTGCTGATTTTAAACGTAAATAAATTTAAAAAAAAAACACGTTTCCGCAGTACATTTATATATCAAATACAACAACTTCCACAAATATATATAAAATAAATTAAATATCAACTCAAAATATACTAGGTTTCGCTTTTAATACATCATTCGCAACATTGGTATCGATTATCGACTGCTTTAACGCTACATTCCCAAAAAAAAAAACTGAATTATTCCACACCTAACGGTTTGCACATATATCAAACGTATTTCCAATTTACACCGCATTCTTTCGTATTTTGAACAAAGATCCGTTGTTAGCAGGAAAACGTTACGTTTATTACCCAGTCTGGAAAGTTGTATGTCCGATAGGAAGTTGGCTGCTATGCATCAGACAGGTAGGAGTAACAGTCTATTAACTACCACGCACTAAAGCCCAAACTTAGAAGAATACGCTGGACTACTTTAATGCCTATTAGTACTTGTATTACTAATACAGATATGGGGATAGTTACCTCTTGAAGTAATTTCGTTAACATTACAACGAGCTAAGTCGAAGAATTTCGCGTGCGTGGTTAACATACATCGTATCTATCTCACAGCATGCTACATATACACTGCCGTTCAGAGAAGTTCGGTCGGTTAGTAAAAAACATGAAAAAGTTACAGAAACAAACGAAACTAAAAACAAAATGCAATTTTATTGTATGTACAGGTAAAAAAGACAAAAATAAATAAACTCGAACTATTCTAGGCATTCTTTCGATAAGTTTTGTTAAAACGGATTGTGGAATATTAATCCATTCATGTTGCAGAATATTCCGTAAATGTTCTTGTGAAGTTGGGCATATTTTTCGGATCCTCCTGTCCAGTTCGTCCCACAACAACTCTATAGGGTTCAAATCTGGGCTTTGTGGGGGCCACGTCATTACTTTCAGGGTGTGCTGTTCTTCTTGCTCCTTTAGATAGTTCTTACACACTAACGCAGTGTGTTTTCGATCGTTGTCATGCATGAATATAAAGTTCCGGCCTATTATACGCAATCCTGATGGCACTGCATGATTCTGGAGTATTGCAAAATAATTTTCCTTGCTCATTACACCCTGCACTCTGCATAAATCTCCCGTCCCAGCAAAGGAGAAACATCCCCACACTAACACAGAACTACGCCCTTGCTTCACTGTTGGCACAATGCAGTTCGGGATCACTTTTCGGTTTTACATCTTCGAACATAAACTCGTCGATTTTCCCCAAAAACCTCAAACTTTGACTCGTCACTCCAAAGCACGTGTTTCCAATCATCTAACGACCAATCTAGATGAGAACGGGCCCACTGTAGCCGTTTTGTTCTGTTGCCCCGACGTAATAAAGGTTTTCGAATGGCAATACGTCCATGAAGGTCCGCTTGTTGAAGTCGACGTTTTACCGTACTCGCCGAAATTTGTTCTTCACGGCCGCGATTGACTTCGGCTGCTATTTGTGGCGCTGTTATACATTTACTGTTGAACTTCTCATATTTATTTTTTCAGCAATTTGTCGCCCCGAATATCCTTGTTCAAACAGCGTAATAATGCGTGAACGTTTTTCTACACTGGTAGGCTTGCCACGTACCATTTTGAAATAAATTTTCTTAAAGCTTTCGCGCAAAAACGACAGATACTCACCAACACACGTTTAACAGTAAAACGAAACAAATTTATATCTTTACGCCTGTGATAAATAAACAAGAGTGATACTGCGGTATATTTCCTAAATGTATTGTTCGTTAATAATCCCCAAACGACCCGTTTCAAAAGATCGGTACTTCGGAGAAATTCTTGGAATGATAATAAAAGGGACTTTATTGTGGTTGTCGCAATATTTCTACTTTACATAATTATTTATCGCTTTAATCCCTTAGAAAACAGTGTATGCTTAATATTTTTCTAATTTTATGTATTAATAATTGTATACAGTGTGATATAATAGATTTTTATTGTATGACCGAACTTCACTGAACGGCAGTGTACATAATAGAGCATCTCCCAAAATTAAGTAGCGAACCAGGCACTGATAGATATGTTCATTACATTGGACAAAATCAAAATCTAGACTCTAGACATGGTGTTAGAACGGCTTCGAATATACAGGCTGTTCAGTGTTACGAAACTTTGTCATATTCAAATGCTAGAAAGATCTGTGAGAGTCGCAAGGATCGATTAGCAGCTTAATTAGCCAAGCAATTAATGAAATTAGTCTGCCATCTAACCACCATATACAGACGGGCGTTTCGCTATGTAGCAGCCAACTAATGCACGTCAATCGACCAATTGTCGTATAAACATACGGAAAGTTCCGTTATGCGACCTAGTTAATACAGCTGTGTAATTTCATATAAATACAATGCAAAGAAACTCATTACATTTTAACTTGAGACAGTTTATTCTTCCAACTTCAAGGGTACCAATATTTTCATCTTCATTTTATGAATATGCATATTTCATAATTTACTAGTAAAAAAAAAACAGCTTTCGGTTTAAAACATTTCACCCTAAAAGAAGGCATAACCCCGGTTGACGAGTACAGCGAAAAAAACATAATTAAAAATATAATGAAGCAAAGTGCGAGCGTAAAAACGCAAAAAAATACGTCGCCGTTCGTCAAAAATAATGAAAAGTACCGACACGCTGACGCTCCAAGACTCTAAAATGTTCAAGTGTGCGCGGGCACGCTGCATCGTAGTGTCGAGCTAACGAGTGATGATGAAGTCCTCCAGGTTGATGCCACCCCGGGGAGTCCTCTCAACCCTCATCTTTCCGACGGAACAGCTCCTATCTGTCCCCTGCAGCGGTGCTCCGGAGAGAGCTCGTCCAGAAAACTTTAAATAAAATAAAATTCTGCCCATGAAGCGCTATCAGCGAAAAATGTATACGTACACGAAGGTATGGGCATACATATATATTATAGAAGTCTTTACACCGCAAATTTGACATGCAAATGTAGCTTTACATAGTTTTACGCTGAATATAACGCAACCGTCGCGCGTTACGTATACTTTACGACAGCAAAGGGGAATGGCAAAGACATATATACACACAACACTACGCTTGCGGATAATAAAAGATCCGTATTTAAGGTACCTATTGAAGCATTATATACATAGAGATTTATACGCCTGGAAGAAAGTTTCTGATGGAAAGATACTCGATTTAAAACTCAACTTAAGAGAAAAAGCATTTTATCGCTCGTCGCCTTATATAGAATTTTACGACGAAGTTGATATACTTCGGAGACGGTGAACCCATTTCTGTGATGAAACGGCAAAAGGTGACAGGTTTTCGAGAGTCACTTCGTATTCATTAATAAAGGTGTGTACCCCTTACCGCTAGAAACGAACTTTTGTTTGTAACTAAATATACTTAATCAGAGATCAGTGATTAACTTAATTTTATGCTTTAATCATCCATTAAACTAAAATATAAGATATCCTTTATTATCTTCACATCCTCATTTTTTGAACTTGTTTTCAGATGCTCAAAATTCTTTTTTCTATCCTTCCTTTAAAATCCCATTTAAATGAAATGAAATGTATCTATTTATGTGATACATTCATTCATTATATTTTATTGTGCACTTACGTACATACATATCTACCGTTATTTGCGACTCTTTTGATAACCGTTCGAAAGCTTTTCTCGCCACGTTTGCGATTGTCCGCCTCCTTCCAGCGCCACTCATTCATTGCGCTGTCTGCGCGGGTTTCCAAGTCATTTTATTACAGCGTCGTCGGCTTCCTTTGACGCGGCAACGGACGACATCTTGAAACGACGGTACGTACATGTGTTGTGTACGAATGAAGTGCGTTTAAAGTCGATCAAACTGTTTCCGTTCGAATGATGTGCCGTCTTTGAAAACGTCCCTTGTAAAGAATGCGCGATGCCTTTTAATATGTATTTCGCAGTGAGATAGCTCAAAGACGGCATGGTATTTGCCTTTTTACAAAATACTAACGTTAGATATAGTTTATATGTTTTTCAGTTATTTTTAACATTTGTTTATTTATTACACAAGGATGGACCAATAAATACCCATGTTTGAAGAAAGGTAGGGGCCGTACAAAATTTCAGGCAGATTCATAGATTAGTTTTGATTTGACAGCCATTTTGCATAAAATGGAAAAGAAAAAATATGCAAAGAAATTAAAGCGATGTTGAATGCTCTCTATGGGGACCCATCGCGATCTGTGGCATCTGTGAGATATTGGTTTAACAAATTCAAACGTGTCCGTACATCAGTTCTTAAGAAGGAGAGCCCAGGTCGCCTGGCAGAAGTAGTTGCCGTCGGCAAGAACCGTAGGTGCATCGTACGAAACGGCTTTCTAATGGGTGCTATAATTGCTAACAGTGAGCAATAGGCGGATACGGCTATCATCTTCGAATCAGCGTTTGTATCTCTATAATCCAAATCGTTTTTTCGCCGATTCGTCACCGTTGATGCAACGTGGATCCGTCATTTTATGCCCGACACGAAGCGACAGTAAAAAGAAAAGGCGGTTATCACCAACTTTTACAGTACTGCATCCTATACGTCAATAACACTTACCCGTATAAATTTTGCTAGCGCTCCTATCTGAATAGAAACAACATTCGCCATTCGCCAACACCCTATTCCGCCATTGCGCCATTCTATAACGTAAATTGAATTTAATCTTCTTGAATAGTTAAAAATCTTTCCAGTCAATCGAGCAAACGCGTCCCAAACGTGCCGGGTCTCATTGTTATTTCATCGACGGAGGCAATAGTAAAAAACAATTGCGTTCCTTTTGTAGTTGCGCCCCGACATCATGCCGACTGCGAAGACGACGCTCTTTTTACACCGCTACCGCCTCCGGTCGTCGGAGGTGCTTCCCCGGGTCCTCTGACATCAAAGTACGACGTGAAATTCTTGCAAATGGAACTGAACGACACGAAATTGCGCTAGTGTATGGCGACGGCCATTATCCGAAAGGAACGAACGAAGACAACCCGGAATTTAAATAAACTGGAATGATGCAAGTCAATTGTATTTCGGATGAGAATCGGACGCGAAAGGTAGAAATGTCACGATGAGAATTAGTCGTCCTTTTTTTTTTCATTCTTTCTTATGTTTTACCATTTTGAATGAATATAGGGAAAATGTAATTGTACTAGAAGGTGTTCGTATATTTTAAATCCTCAACGAATCCAACGAATGAGGCAATTCAAGGGACTGCCGTAATCTACACTTCTCTCCGAGTATGAGCCATCACTTTAAAAATCATGTCTATACTCGTTCCACGGAATGCTGAAGGTGTAGATAGTGTAAATAAAATATTTGGAAGATCAATCATGATCTTCCTCCATTTTCAAGTACAATCTAAGTTTAAGTTCAGAGTTTACCATGCTAACCAAATTCATTTCCTCTCAGGGCTATACGCGCATTAAGAGTTTCCGAAACGCCATGTCAAAACAAGAACTTTCGAAGACTTGTGTGCGAACGGTTGGGTAGCATGCGCCAAATCCCTTCAATATATGCGTGTTTATGTAAAAGTACTCCCTACATAGTTCTTCGTCTCTCGGCATCGCCTCCGCTCCGCCGCCCTCGGTAACTATTCATAAACTTGCGCCCGAAAACCCTAAAACAACGTTACGACATAGAGTTGTAATGCGAGTATTTGATGGTTTTCGAAGTTTCGCGCTTTCCGTAGTCACAACTACTCGAGAGAGGCAAATGGTACACGGATATCGCTAATAGAACTCTTGATTTTATCCGAATTTGCTACAAAGTCCTTCGAATGATATCGTACTAAAAATGTTATAAATTGATTGCTGCGAAATGCGGTCTATATCTTGAATTTTAATTTGGTGCCTTCACTACTTAAACAACTCTGATGTTTTCCTATAAAGGTACAAACTAATTTGGTTTCAATGCTGAATGCTGCTGTTTCTTGGATCAGCTCAAACGTTGCTTATAATTAATTTACTTCAAGGACAATTCTATACTTGAATTCTTCCTTTTTGTTTATTGCAAATAACTTTCTTCATACGTGTCTTTTAGAATAATCTGTCGGAAACTTGTTCTATATTTCCCGGCAAGAAGTTAATTATGATTCTTTGTAGGTGTCTGCACTTCCATTTCCCAAAAAACTTTCAATAACGAGTTTAATACATTGAACTTTTTTTCCGATTAAATTATTCTTAAACGTATTATCGTCCATTAAACCCCAACACGGCAGCATTGCAAGTCTTATAGGCTCATGGCTTCAATTACTTTTAGTAACGACTTCCACTTCTTCCTATCCATCCTTCTTGCCATCGCAATCTTGGACTCCTACCTGCCCTCTTTGCATTATCCTATTTGACTGCCTCTAACCATCTCGTTCTTGGTCTACCTCTTCTTTTTCCTTAGCCAAAGAAAGTGCTTTCTTTCCAGGCCTTTCATTCGGCATTCGGTATACATGACGTAGCCATCTTGCCCCCTGATTCTTTCAGTTATTTTTTTTTACCTCAAAGATTAGACGAGATCTAGAAGCTAAAGATGGTATTTTATGTAAAGAAAACCCTTCAACATCTACGAAAACTGAAAATAAATTCATCAGAATGAAGAGAAACCTTGAAACCAATTCCTAACCACCACGCCCTCTAAGATTTGCCCTGTTATGCCCACAAATAAATATTTTTGTCTCCTTAAATCCGCTTCAGCATCAAACTCATTAAATAATAATTTTATATTGTACCACCTGAAAATTAATGCATTTCGCGAAACTTCCCTTCAATATAGCACCGAGTAATTTTCACCACCAACATGCAATTCCTTCCCGCCCACATACAAAGGTTCCCTACTATACTTCAAGCAATTTTCCATCTTGTATAACGATGAACAACATGCAAAATTTCACTTAGAACGATTATCACTGTCGATAGAGCAGAACCTGGAAAATAATGATCTAATATCAGATGATATAATGGACGCTTACAGGAAGCTAGCGGTGATTCATCATGGGAAATTAACGGAAAAATTCCGGCACACCCTGTAATTTGTGTTTGATGAAGCAATTTTTTTCCAGACGTCTTGATTAGTCTACGAATTTTGCACGCTCCTTTGTTATATACAGTAATGCAGTAACGCCTCGACAAAAATCAATACTTCCTAAGTATACGTACGTAGTAAGAAGAGATAAGATTTTAAAGGAAAAAAGAAAACTCGATGACAGGGAAGCTTGACAATCAAGTTAAATAAAGTAATTAAATTTACACAAATGTACGCTGATGGGCCGTATGACGATCACCACATAGCGGTTATTAATTCATTAATTTTTCTGGCTAATTAAGCTGTTAGTCGATCCTTGCAGCCCTCATAGATCGCTATTTTAAATATACAACGTTGCTTTTATACATTGTAATTATTGATAAAATGCCATCTAATGTTTGCGATGCGGTGTAACCTTTTTTTTTTTCAATTTCTTTTGTACTTCTTTGTACTTTTGTACTTGTGTGCAAAGAGAGAACACTTTTCAGGTGTATCTATACGTATATATTGTATAGCATTAAAGTTATATTTCTACCTGCATAAAGAAATATGCAAATCATTGCCTAGAGTGAGCGGAAAAGATTCCGACAGTAGCGAAGTCCGGCGCACGATGGCGTGGTGTAGCATCCAAAGTTGATTTGCCTGTCAACTTGTGCGAGTTAAAAGCATTTGCCATGATTTATTGCGGCTTATTTTCTTTGCAGGCGTACCTCTTGAATTATTCCGGCCTCGGGAGAGAGAACAGGTTTAAGCCGCAGAAAGCAACAGAGTAATATTGATTGATGTCTGTACTGTATAAGAAGAAGAAGAGTAGAAACGCGCAAGTAGCGAATGTTTTGTTGTGTTAACGTGGAGTTGTTAGTTTTTCGTCGCTGTGTGTATACGTACCTAAGAGTTGGCACTTAAGATGAGCAAAAAGGATTGTGCGAAAATGCAAGCTTAGTAGGAATGTAAAGCTCATCCCCTATTTTGACATAAACCTGCTTGGAGATGTAAGCAAACTTTTCACATTCAAGCGGCATACATGGCAAACTCCTTTTGTAATGGTGAAAATAAAATCTTATTTGGAAAATTTGAATAAGTGATTTTTGTAACTGGAAAAAGGATTATAAACTGTACATTACAACCTAAGCGGCAATTTAAATCGTGCTCCCCAAGTCACTATAGGATTCGTTCAGTTATTACAATTCAGTAGATCTTCGATTTCTTAAAGCGTTGAGTCATCAGCTTGTTGCTCTCCTTCTCCAAGATCCTAACACCCCAGCAAAATTACTCGTCTTTAAATAACTATGGTAAGCACCTTCTACCATTGCTTGAAGCATTCCTACGACCATCTCAATGAGATATGGCTCTACTCGTGACAATATACACAAAGAGACTTAAATATTATTTGTATCGCATGACCTATCTACGCTTGTGGATTGTTATGTTTATTCACGCAACATTGAATTCAAACTTTTTTTTTCGCATCGATGACAATAAAGTAAATAATAGGGAAGTTAAAATTCCGTGCAAAAGTATTCAAATGAAATGGTGAACAAAAATCACTGACACATTCATAAAGAGGGAACCCCCGCTACTCGAAAAGAATATTAATTCTATGGGATAGCACCTGGCTCAGAGGGGTCCGTTTAACGCAGTCCGAGAATCTAACGCAGACCGACGCGTCGTCCCCAGACACGACATCCGACTTTATCTAATAAACTGGAAGATCGGCACCGTGAGGTCCGTTATTTTTTACCGTCCCGCAGAGACAAAAACTTTACCGGTAAAAGTGAGCTCCGTTTACCGTTTACCGCTTACCACTTCGAGACGCGCGACAATAAAACATTTTAGCAATACCATTAAAATGAGTACCACGCCACCCTTAATATAACCGAAGAAAAATGGCTTCGGCCGGTATAGAGGCAGCAAAAAGTCGAGTGGGAGAAAATGTATTTTTTACGTCTGGTGTGAAGAATTGTCGAAAAGTGTAAAATTGTTTGCTTAAAAGTTGCAAAGAGGTTTTTGCCTTTTTAGAACGCTTTAAGAACCCACTCCACAAGAATCTTAGGAAATAATATATATTAATCTACTGATTGTTGGGCCAATTATTTTATTATATTTAAATATAATTTTATTTCTCCTAACATGTGCAAACTCTCCTGCACAAATGTAACATCAATTTATTATGCGGTGATTCCGCTACACAAAATATACATATTTCTGGGTGTTATTTGGTTTTTTCGCATTACCGACGATTTCCCGACTTTCCGCGATCAGTGTATCTACCTTAATAGCGTACGTTGGCGAAGCGATGCTGTAAATTCGTTTATGATCGGTCTGGGAGGTCGACCAGAACGAGGACGTCGTCTACTGCGACAACAACTACGACTACGGCAACGACCTAACGACCCTCGCATTTTAATATCCTGTTTATGAAGTATTGTGCGCGGCAGTTTTATTGCTCCTAAGTAAACGGCCTGTATATGTGTGTGTGCACGCGTCTAATATTTAATTCCTCGCCTTCTCATGTGTCATTTATTCTCGAAACGTATAAATCGTCCATAAATACGACCGGAAAGCATAGAAATGCAGCCCGATGCGCTTATTTGAGTTAATAAAACTCGTTTCGAAGCGCTGCACCGAATAGAATGCTTTGTAATATAGTTGAGAACCGTATAAATGAAGTTTATTTAGAAACTTTTAGCAGCAAGATTACTTAGTTGTGCCGCTCTGTAGGCAATCGTCCTGTGAATTTATAAATGTTTTTGGGGTATGCACGAATAGAGTTTGGAAAATCGCTAACTCACCCTGTATATTAAAGTCTCTTATTTTCATTGTTTAAACGGTTTCAATAGTGCAGTAATGCATTCATATCCTGTTACATGTACCGTATTTCCGTAGAGCTAATAATGACTTACGTACTGCAATCCAATAGACCTACCATTTACGGCTCAAAGCCAGCACAGATGTGTACATATTTGTCAACAATACGATACTACGATATGCATATGATGTACACACATACCTACACGTACATATACCGGAATCCATCCCGGCTCGCTGCCAATCAATTCCAGGTAAAGCAATTGTTGATCGACAATTACTTGGAAGTCCATCTCTCGTTTCACCTCAAACTTCTCCCGACGACGAAAACTTACACATGACCGATATATCCGCCATCGGCTAGTTATTGGCGGCAATCGAGAACGTCGACTTTTTCGTATTGTAAGCGATTATTTCGTCTCGTTCCGGATAAGCAGGAATGAACGCGAGTAATTGCTATCGCGGAGACGGGGGAAACCCAACCACCGACGTCCCAAGGAACGGACCTCGCGATAAAGTTTGTCAAATTGACGACGTCGCTGTATCGGTATTAGATTTCAAGATTTATGATCGAAGAAGTCGATTTAAACCGGAGTTGATACTTCCGGTTGATGGAAATAACTTCGGACAGATCGATATGTGAAGTTAGTATAGGAAGCGATTTATATTGCGTAAAAAAAAACTAATTCTTGGAACACCGCGAGAGATGGAGAATAGACTTCAATAGTTTCTCAGCTTGAAAAACAAAACAACTAAAATATATCGAAACTTGCATTACCGTATCTTTAGCTTTTACATAAACATGTCGTGAAAGTATTGGGGAATCATCCATCTCTTGTTTCCGCATATTAAACGCCATACCGAAATAAAGTTAAGCAATCCCGGATTACACATAAACGTTTCTTAACTTGAACTGGTAACTCTCAATCCCCCGGCTTTATAGGGCAACTTTATGAATAGACGAAATCCATGGTTGCCCTGTTAACAGGTTACAAGCAGGGTTATTGCCAGATTGTTGAACGAGATCGCGTATATGAATGCTTTAGAGCCGTGTCAAAGTTGGAATAATCCATAAAGATTAAGAGATTCGAAGCTTGTATGTATACGAGCATACGCACGCCAACGTTATTCCGTCGCGAACAGTTGGAACATCCAAACGAGTTTGTCGTATGCCGTTTACATTTCGAATGATGTATGAATTCATGGTGCACAGATGATGTATTTCAATAGATTTAAATATGGTTGTACAAAGGGTGCTCTACAAAGTAGGGTTTGTGAAATGAAGCACTACGAAAGGAAATGTATGCCCGAAAAGAATTATCTCCATTTTTATTTGAAACAATTTAACCAGTTAGCGTATTAACATTTGCCTTATTCTCCTTCCTTGCTTGCTACAATCTTTAATTGTGGCGAGGCCTCACTCGTGAAATACGCTGCATATATGGAAATGAAGATCGTAATTGAAGAAGCAAAATAAATAGAAGAAAAGGAAATTTTAATTCAATTATATTCACATTTCGACCATTCATTTACTTATTTCAATGCCTATCTAATGCATTCACATCACCACCGCTCGTGAATGGAAGCGACGTCGCGTTTATTATAATTTTTGTTCCCCAATCATCGTGAAAACGAGAAACATCACCCTCCGTTCGTACATTTCCCCACTCCTATCTGTCACATCGTAACCAAAACAACCGCAGAAGTTTTTAATTAAAATCTTCACAAAGATCACCATCTGCATACCGACTACGTTCGGAGTTGATGTTTTCGGTCCCCGGAACGTCGATTCTACAAACCCCGGAATCGAAGTCGGCACCGGAGTCCGTATCTAGGAAATGTTTGCCCATCACGACGGTCGGACGGCCAAACGCAGCGGTACCGCGCAAAATAACGTCAAATTGCCCATGAATTTTCGATTAGAAACACATCATTTCGGCACGAGTGCACTCGATGTTATTTACCGTTTCGCGTTTAGAATGTGAATTAGCTCCGTGCGAAACAACGTTTATTAAATATTTGTTGGTGTTTCAGAAGCCGTCAGCGCTACTACATCCATCTATGTTAGTCTGAGTGTGTACAACAACGAACGCAAGTATCTGAATGAAAGAATCAAGACGTTTTGTATCCTTAAAATAAAATGCCAGCAATATTTGATTTAAAAATAAATTCTACAAGAAAATTACAAAAGCGTGATGTTTTTTATTTATTTTTTATTTAGAGATGTGGAATAGTCCAAACTGTACTGTATGAAATAGATGCTAATAATAAGCAACACTTAGAGGCATCTTTACTCTCAGGAGGGCAAGAAGACGCTGTCGGTTTCTCGCCAACGGACCGCATCCATCTTCATCATCATCTTGATAAATCGCGCATATTCTTTCGTTATTTCTATATTCACGTTTGTTTCAAATTTGTTGCTCTGAGTAGGTTAAATTATATATTGTTTTAATAGCTTAATAAAATTAATATTAATTTTTCCTATTTCCAGGTGCCCCACCCTCAATAATGTAATTCTTTTATGTAGTTTATACTTGTTGTTATTAACTTAATTTATAACTTTTTTGTAATAAAACATTTTTATTTTTTGAAATCAATTCACCTATTTCTTCATGCTTACCCAAGAACCACACCACCTGAGAATCTGAGGAACTAAACTAAGCTAAAAAGTTTCAGTTAAAATTTAATGTAAGAATTTTAAAAGCAACTATCCATTTCATTGCGAAGTCTACCAGTTCAATAAATTATTATTGTTGTTACTAAAAATTTCTAACAACATTCAAATAATATTTTTTTAGATTATTCCGAAACTTTTGCTGGATATTGTACCATTCATCGTTTCTGCTATTACTACCACTGCTGCCGAATGTTGTTGTTGCTGTTGCTATTGTACACCCTCCTGCCTTGCTGTTGTACTACATGGTCCCGTGTAGTGCCTACATTTAAGCGAATGCGTTCATCCGGATTGTTGCAGTACGGCAGCGCGGCAATGCGCTACCTCGCCACGTCAAATCGACATTTGTTTTAATTCGAATGAACGACGGTCGCCGTCGTCAATGTGGTACCGAATACAAAACGTGAATTATAAATGAAATTGGTTTATTACCTTTTGCGCGTTTAGAGCTGCCAGATCCGAATATGACGCAATGGGGTGCGGCGGTAATGGCAAAATTGATAGATTCTGGATAGATTACATACGCGCTTGGCGCATACGCCATTAAATTTTGCATATAATGTTATTATTACGGTTGTTCCGTAAAAATTTCGAAATTTCATTTCGCCATGGGACAACAACAACAAAAAAAATGACGGGGAATAAATCAAATAAAAGCTGAAAACGTATTTGTTTTAAATAAATGATATACTAGGAAACCGTGATCTTAGGCAGCAATCCTGATGGCACTGCATGATTCTGTAATATTGCAAAATAATTTTCCTTCCTCCTTACACCCTGCACTCTGCATAAATCTCCCATCCCAGCAAAGGAGAAACATCCCCACACTAACACAGAACTACGCCCTTGCTTCACTGTTGGCACAATGCAGTTCGGGATCACTTTTCGGTTTTAGATCTTCGGACATAAACTCGTCGATTTTGGCCAAAAACCTCAAACTTTGACTCGTCACTCCAAAGCACGTGTTTCCAATCATCTAACGACCAATCTAGATGAGAACGGGTCCACCGTAGCCGTTTTGCTCTGTTGCCCCGACGTAATAAGGGTTTTCGAATGGCAATGCGTCCATGAAGGTCCGCTTGTTGAAGTCGACGTTTTACCGTACTCGCCGAAACTTGTTCTTCGCGGCCGCTGTGGCGCTGTTAATTTTCTATTGCGTTTGCTTAATAATACAATTCTCAAATCTTCAGCTTTTCTTGTTTCCCTAGATGCTCCAGGACGAACACGATTTTCTATAGTTCCAGTTGTCCGATATCGCTTTATGATGTCATTTACTGTTGAACTTCTCATATTTATTTTTTCAGCAATTTGTCGCCCCGAATATCCTTCTTCAAACAGCGTAATAATGCGTAAACGTTTTTCTACACTGGTAGGCTTGCCACGTGCCATTTTGAAGTAAATTTTCTTAAAACTTTCGCGCAAAAATGACAGATGCACACCAACACACGTTTAACAGTAAAATGAAGCAAATTATATCTTTACGCCCGTGATAAATAAACAAAAGTCATACTGCGGTATATTTCCTAAATGTATTGTTCGTTAATAATCCCCAAACGACCCGTTTCAACAGATCGGTACTTCCGAGAAATTCTTGGAATGATAATAGAAGGGACTTTATTGTGGTTGTCGCAATATTTCTACTTTACATAATAATTTATGGCTTTAATCCCTTAGAAAAGAGTGTATGTATTAATATTTTTCTAATTTTATGTAACAGTATGATAATAGATTTTTATTGTATGACCGAACTTCACTGAACGGCAGTGTACATATCAACCGTTAAAGAAACGGTTCGCAAAAATCCTAAATTTCCTCAGTTATCTCAGAAACAAAGATAGACCACTCCTAACTTCTTCATTTTTGATGAACTCCGAGCATGAAATACTGACATAGTACATTACAATTTTTAAAATATGGATAAACATTCATTTTCCTGACTACAACGAACCAATAATATAAAAGAACAAATAACAAATATCTGTCTACATTGACAAATTGCGCGGCGCCTCCAGCATTATTTTCGCAATCTGAATATCGGTTTTTCGAATGAACGTGTACAAAGTACATCTCTTAATTTCGAATCCAATTAAGGAGAAATGCCGCACCAGAGGAAAGAAATAAAAAGTATCTATACGCGTAGAGATGAATCTCGGAGAACTCCCACTAAATTATCCTAACATCGTCCGATATTATTCCCGCAGAGACCGCTCTATTCGGGACAAGATTTATTGCGATAAAAAAGGAGGATGCCTCTTAAACAAAAACACGCGCGCACTTACGGCCTGCGATTTTCTTCTTCCTCTAGTTCCGGTCGTTCGTCGTCGTGCTTCCCTTTTGTTTTTGTTCCGTTGGCCATTTGTTCGATTACGTATTTGTAAACAATCGTGAAACATGAAAAATATATTAGCCAGATTGATTTCTGCGTCTGTAGAATTCGAACAGGCGATTTAATGTCTATCGTATAAATGTATGAAATCGATCCTCTACATAATTCCATCCGACACGTTTTACGACTCAAAAAAAAAAACTCGTCTTTAATGGTATTAGCTTCTCTGGATATAGGAATAAAACATCTCGAAAATGTGTAAGTTGAAGTAACAATAGCAATAAAAATCAAATTGTGTTTGACATAAAAATATTGCTAAAAGGCTCTCTTATTTCCCCATTGTAAGAAGCGTCTTGCTTTGTATACTGGCATTTAAAGCTACTTACTTAGTGTTCCAAATCAATTTACTTACAAAATTTACAGTTCCAACTTAATAGGACTACAAAATAAGAGTGAAATAAAGAAAATCTTCGCGATAATAAAAATCTTTTTGGGCCGTTAACCAAATCACTCCCTTGGGATTGGTCAGCACGTTTCCACGTTTCATCTAGCATGGTCCTTCTAATTAACAGCAGCACAAAACACTTACAGAGGAAGCATTCCGCTGCCCCGCCTCCAGCTGGATTGCCCCTGAATGATAGATCTAGAGTTAACTCCATTCTAAAGAGGCACTTCTTTCCCAACTACGTTAAACCAGAATCCCAACAACCATGCGAAGGTCCCTTTTGGACAGTCTCAAGTAGCTTAATCCTGTACCTTTGTTCTCCATAAACTACCCTCAACATTAACAATCCGTTGGTTTGTAGAATCTGCCAGAGACAAAGGAGTTGAAATGTTATCTGTCGCAACCTTCAGGGTTGGCAGACTATTGCAAGCGTTCTCCCAGAGTTTACGATGATTTCCACAAAATAATGGTAACCAACGCCACTTCTCCGACAAGTAAACCTAGAGGCAGTATGGAAGGCATAATTGCCTTCATTGGTGTAGATCTGAATGTACCCATGACGCTTAGACAAGTGTCTTTACTCTCTATACTACAATTATCTAAACGTTCAATCTATTTTCCTTTTCTTGATAGCTATTATCCGTTACACCTGAAAATCTCACAGGCAGACTCTATACCTTGAAAGGACCAGTATTTTGCAACCATGAAACAACTAAACAAGGCGAAACACGAAAAATGAAACCATAAAATCTGTCCAATTAATCTCGTAACGACGGTGTAAACGAAATGGGCGGTAAAGGACGTAAATTTTAACGCGAAACAGACGTACACGGCAACAACGAAACGTCTTTCCACGGCGAGGAAAACACATTCTACGTATGCTACGCGTACAGTGAACTAGATTAGAATCGGGATTGTAATACTTCTGCATATATATATAAATTTCTAATACTATGCGTTGCTCACATACAAAGTATAACAAATGTTACCAATAAGTACACTACAGGTTTTCAGAAATACAGACAAACATTACTGATAGCACTTTTCCAGAAACAATTTATCTTTACTGTACATAAGGATATCCATGACTCGGTTGCTACGTACACACATACCTACTTACCTACCTTCTACGCCACGGCTACACATATACATCGAAAATCGTAAATTACGGATAACTAGTTCGCATGGCATATAATCTTCATATTTTTCAAGTAATGAAATGTGTGCCTTGGGCGCCGTATACGCTTTTATTTCCGCGAATGCGTGGCCTTATTTATGACTTCCAACGTTCGCTGCGGGAAATAGCACCTGGCCCATTTCTATTACAATTAGACTGTCCGCGGTCGGTCGTAATGCCAATTTATTTTATGCCTTTAGATTTAACGTCGCCGATGATGTTGGTGTTCCGCTCGTTAGGCGTAAGCGCGTGAGCCTATAAAACGGAGGGATACCTCGGCCAGCAAATAGTAGATATCTACTAATTCTAAACGACTTTGTCTTACATACGAAGCTTATTAGCATTTTTATTCCCGGGCGTAATTTAATGCTCTATTATTCTAGCTCAGGCGGGGATTTGCGAAATTCGGCGGTAGCGGAAAATTTTAAATAGATATATTAGGTTGAATTTCGCCGGAAGTAGAATAAATAAATAAAAAAGTAATCATAAAAAATGAAGCAAAATTCGCTGCGATACGACATTAACCTATAGTTTATCTTTTAGAAGAATAACTTTTCAGATCTCGGAGTTTGATAACGAAATATAGTAAACTCCTTATCATTAATATTAACGAGGGACCTCTAACTACCTCTAATAAATAACCTGGAGACTTCCTGGAGATGTCTCCTTATCTGATTATTATTCAGAAAAGGGGCGTATTTCGCGAATACTCCGCTCGACCGACCGCCTCGGCGAACCTCAAATTCGTACCCAATAAAGGTCGGCTCGTTTGTTCGTACTTTCCACCGAACCCCGGACAGGATGGACGTAGTGAACCGGTACGGGGCGCGTGTTTTTCTGCTACCGTAGGCCGAGACCCTCGCTAACTAGGCCGTCTATAACTTGTTTCTTGGAGGCACGAAATTGGCGTCTTACTAACTAGGCGGGTACATGGCTCAAAGCGAAATTGCCTTAACGTAGAATGAAATGAGTTGCTAAGAAGATATGGGTCTTATAAAGGGAACTAGAAGAAAGGCTAGGAACAGGGCGACTGAAAGGGATGCGAAAAAAGAAACACGTACACCTCGAAGAAAAAGGGGAAAATTAGCCGAATTTCTTGTTGTTTAACGTGCCATTTCGTCTGAGAAAGTGATGGGAATTATATGTTTACGCATTACAAGCATTCTATTTAAATTGTTCATTTATTATGAATAAAATGGAAATAAAATTAGTTATTGACAATTCTAAACTGAACTGGTATGAAATAATAGCAAATACTATCAAATTCAGTAATAAAATTTGATAGCAGCCATGTAACTACGAATTAATAATTACCTATTAATATTTGCAAATAATACGCTGATTAAATTGATACTTGTAGAGTATTAACAGCATTTTTTTCCATTGCAGAGTTTACCGATGCAAACTACATATACGCACATGAAACTGAATTTTATACAAGTATTTATTGAGTATCATTCAAATTAAATATTCTAGGTCGCACTATCAGGATTACCGGAAAAGCGTAGAAGTATTAAAATTCCACGAGAGGTAAAAATAGCCCAAAAACTAAACTTTCAAATGTAGGAGGAGACAGGCGAAATCAATTTTTAAGCCGGAATTATGTAACCGGCAACACGATCGCAACTTCCAAGCGGCGTAGCGAGTGGAGTGGTAAACGTTTGCGGTCGGATTTTCGGAGTTATAAAGCGGCAGCGTATGGCTACGATATGTGCCCTCTCGGCTGTAGTTTTAATTCCGCTACATTAGCTCCGTTTAAGTATACAAATTAGGAGGAATGGAACGCGACGAGCGGAGCAACGGCTGGCTGGATCGTGTGGCGGTGGGAAGAGGATTGATCGCGCGCTCATTGAAGCTTTGATAATAGAATACTATTTATAACTCGTTGATAGGTCGAGCGTTAACTATCCTACGAAGGGACGGCGACCTCAAGCGGGCTTTTACATCGAGCGCGGCGAACTTTTTGAGTGAAGGAGGGATATCGAACTAAAACACAGAAGAGAATGCGTTTTAATTTTTTTTTTTAGTTTCTTTCGAAAAGATATGCGTTAGTAAGCCTGTCTACTGCTATTTATCAGTTACAAATAACACACGTGTACTAATTCTGTATTTATTCGCTTTTGTTTTTAATTAAAATTTACGACGGAACGAAGAAATTTAATTTCATTCGTTTACTTATTATTTCAAACGATTCCAGAAGATTCGTTTTTCGTAATCAAAACAAGCGGAACCACCGCTTCGTGACCATTCAAAGCGCCTACAGCCGCGTTTGTCGAAATTCCGCCTTTATTTGTCGCACTACGCCGACGACGATTTAAAAACACGTTTCTCGATATAACCGTTATTCCTTTCACATTCGCCTCGATTCCCTTTCTTCACCCAGACGAAAGACAAAAGATGACCAAGGCGATATACCGTTCTCCTTTTGCACCATTGATGTGGCCCCCTTCGTAACGCAAACTTTACGAATATCTTTCGAAACACGAACGGAGCTAATTAAAGCCGAAGAAAGAAAAGAAACGGAGAAAGAGAAAGAAAGTACATCCTATCATTGGGAATGTCACTACAGCACCTCTCATCGGTTTCATTTTCTATCTCGTTTTGCCAACTTAATTAAGGAAAACGGCAGACGGTTGTTTGGAATACGCTAAGGACGCGACGAATGGTATTGTTCAAGGGGGAGGTAAGAAAATGAGCAAACGAATCGTCAAAAGGGAATTTTTAATTTGTTCCATGCGCGAAAACCAGGAAAAAGCTACGGTAATCTCCTATAGATGGCACATTTTTCCCATGCCACACACAGGCATACCACGGCCTAATTCGTGCACCGAATTATTTCATGCTAACGATAACGGCAACGTTGGGGGTGCGGGACATTAAAAGCACGTTTCGCTATGGCGAGGAGCGGCCGAAGCGGCGCTAACCGAACGTGTTGCTTTTATAATACGTTCACATCTTGCGGAACCACCTGTGGTCATCGATTCCGCACGATGTGACTGACCGTCGCCGGCAGAATTTAAGGGTTTCATTTAGTAATCTCCTACCGATAATAATGGTAGAACGGCGTTAAAAAGGGGGTCATATTTCCAGTCGCACTACGACCTGAAATAATACACCGGGAAGCGTTCAGCGTTTCCGCAACCTTTAACGACAGATGGCGCCGATCGGATTTATCGTTTGATGAAAAGGGGGGATTAGGTATAAAGATGAAATATAACTAAATTTCGAACTGATTTAAGGGTTAATAAAGGCGATACCTTTGGCGCACGCTTTATTGAAATTGTGCGCTTCAGTTGTGCCTAATAAAGCATAATTTGTTTGGTAATTGCTTTCAAATGAATGCTGGCAGTACAAAACTGCTGAAGCAGAAATAACAAGATTCCTTTTCTCGCTGTGCTAACATTAAAAAATAGTAAGAAGTTGGAAATAGATCTAGGCACTGAGATCCTAAAGTATGGAAAGCAAAAGTATGTAAAAGATCATTTCAGACATACACTGCCGTTCAGTGAAGTTCGGTCATACAATAAAAATCTATTATATCACACTGTATATAATTATTAATACATAAAATTAGAAAAATATTAAGCATACACTCTTTTCTAAGGGATTAAAGCCATAAATTATTATGAAAAGTAGAAATATTGCGACAACCACCATAAAGTCTCTTGTATTATCATTCCAAGAATTTCTCGGAAGTACCGATCTTTTGAAACGGGTCGTTTGGGGATTATTGACGAACAATACATTTAGGAAATATACCGCAGTATCACTCTTGTTTATTTATCACAGGCGTAAAGATATAAATTTGCTTCATTTTACTGTTAAACATGTGTTGGTGTGCATCTGTCGTTTTTGCGCGAAAGTTTTAAGAAAATTTACTTCAAAATGGCACGTGGTAAGCCTACCAGTGTAGAAAAACGTTCACGCATTATTACGCTGTTTGAAGAATGATATTCGGGGCGACAAATTGCTGAAAAAATAAATATGAGAAATTCAGCAGTAAATGACATCATAAAGCGATATCGGACAACTGGAACTATAGAAAATCGTGTTCGTCCTGGAGCATCTAGGAAAACAACAAAAGCTGAAGATTTGAGAATTGTATTATTAAGCAAACGCAATAGAAAATTAACAGCGCCACCAATAGCAGCCGAAGTCAATCGCGGCCGTGAAGAACAAGTTTCGACGAGTACGGTGAAACGTCGACTTCAACAAGCGGACCTTCATGGACGCATTGCCATTCGAAAACCCTTATTACGTCGGGGCAACAGAGCAAAACGGCTACAGTGGGCCCGTTCTCATCTAGATTGGTCGCTAGATGATTGGAAACACGTGCTTTGGAGTGACGAGTCAAAGTTTGAGATTTTTGGGCAAAATCGACGAGTGTATGTCCGAAGATCTAAAATCGAAAAGTGATCCCTTACTGCATTGTGCCAACAGTGAAGCAAGAGCGTAGTTCTGTATTAGTGTGGGGATGTTTCTCCTTTGCCTGGAACGGGAGATTTATGCAGAGTGCAGGGTGTAATGATGAAGGAAAATTATTTTGCAATACTCCAGAACCATGCAGAGCCATCAGGATTGCGTATAATAGGCCGTAACTTTACATTCATGCATGACAACGACCCAAAACACACTGCGTTAGTGTGTAAGAACTATCTAAAGGAGCAAGAAGAACAGCACACCCTGAAAGTAATGACATGGCCCCCGCAAAGCCCAGATTTAAACCCTATAGAGTTGTTGTGGGATGAACTGGACAGGAGGATCCGAAAAATATGCCCAACTTCACAAGAACATTTACGGAATATTCTGCAAGATGAATGGATTAATATTCCACAATCCGTTTATCGAAAGAATGCCTAGAATAGTTCGAGCGGTGATTAACAGCAAAGGAGGTCTCTTCGATGAAAAAAAAAAATATAATGTTCAGTATGTTATATTAGGCCAGAATAACTTTTTATTTATTTATTTTTGTCTTTTTTACCTGTACATACAATAAAATTGCATTTTGTTTTTAGTTTCGTTTGTTTCTGTAACCTTTTCATGTTTTTTACCAACCGACCGAACTTTTCTGAACGGCAGTGTACAAGGAAAGTACACAAAAGGTCAAAACAATATAGCAATAAAAATTGGAGATAGGTTCAAGCTTACTTTTGCGAATAATACTGATAATAATAACGGCTTAACTGATTATGCTTTCTTTCTTCTTATAGCTTCTTATAGCTCATTATTGACACTAATATTGTCGACGTTAAACTAAGAAATAGAAAACATGCATGTTTCTGAAAAAATAAGTCCATTCTGAAAAAAAATAAGTTTTGACATGGAGTACCTATTGTATTTTAACCTTGTAGCTTTGATATCATCTCTCTGACTGCAACAGCCCAAACTCTTTTGCGAGGTTATTCGAATTAACTAAAGCATATTGCCCTACAGTTAATAATAAACGCAACATGATTAAAGGAATCGATAATATCGACTCTTTTTAATCACTGCAACACTATCCTGAAGCGTTCATATTCACGATAATACAAACACCAAGAAAGCGATCTATAACCATCTATAACCAACCAGGTAGAGAGAAGCGGCTGCATGCGTCCTCTGCTTTCACGTCTTGTTTACTTCCAGCTCTAATTTGCATTTCAGTGGACAAGCAAGAATTATAAATGCAAGATTTATGTGTTACCGATCGCGGATTCGGTATACAGTTCTATTGTCAAGTTGAAATGTATGGCCGATTCGCATGACATCGTAGGCTAGGCGATAAAATATCGCGTTTTGGGAATATCAACAAGGACAATGTAGATTAAAGAGATCGCGTGATGCGCATAAAAGGAAATTAAATTTATTGCATTAATAATGAAAAATATTGTATTGATGCAGTGGGTTTTAGCAAGCAAGCAATTGGTGATAATATAAGTAACTTTTTAATTGAAAGTATGTAAAGGAAAATTTTTCAATAAAGATTTCCAACCCTCTTTTAACTGCTTTAGTACCAAATTCGAAAGACTCAAAGAAAATCCCACAGCTTATATAATTCCTCATATCACGTAACAAGCAGCTATCACGCTTGAATAAATACCTCGCCAATAAATATTCCCGTAAGACTTTTTCACTGTTTAATCAGACGAACTTCGTCATTTAGCCCGAAAAGTAAAAACGAAGGAAAGAGAAATCCCAAAAAGTTTAATTCGATAACAAACTTAGCGTCGGGCCGGATGTTCGGCGTATACTTCTGCTAGCCGGCACCCTGATTGGAGACTATTTGATTTGTTACCCTGTTATTTGTTTCTTTTTACGTGGTCGGACGGTTACGGCTCGTCAACGCTGAAAGGTGGCGTTTTTCCCGTGCGACCGCCGGAGAGATCGCCGCTTTCTAATTAAAAATTAGGCCGTCGAGATCTTTTTTACCTTTTAATTATCGGGTTCGGTTGACGCGCGATGTTATTAATGAATTCCCTCGGCGTACGAATATCGGTTCGCTAATAAAACGTCGAGCGATATCGAGCAAGTGGCGGCGGCGTAAAAAGTTCTTTTTTTTCGAACCGCACGTGGTACGAGTTAGGTATCATCGGAAACTGTTTCTGTCTATTTGATGGATGATTTATTGATTAATAATATTTTTGCACGCACTGATTTTATTTCGAAGAACTTTGAGTGAAATTTTACATCCAATATGATTATATTTTATTCAAGGTAAGAATTGCTGGTATCCACAACGCACCCTACTACTACGGCATTGCTGCAGTATGACTTGTTAAGATATGTAGAATGGAAAAGCACCTTGTTTAATCACCATTTTTTTAAATAACATCCAACATAGTTAATTATTTGATTTTAATTCATTTTTCAACTACTGTTCTTTAGTAGACGTCTGCTAAGATTTCAGAAAGATTCATTGAGTAATGTTGTCCACGGTATGTGATTTATTGAAACCAATAATAGCGACCAATACAGCGCTAAAAGTAACTCTGCCGGACAAGGAGATGACTCTGATTTAACAACAGCACAGCCAACCATTCTGAAATATAAAATTAAATGGTTTGGCACGGATTGTCGGCTGGTTTGGTAGGCTGTTTGTCAGCATATGGTCAATATGCGTAAACTTCTTTACAATATGAACTCCAATTATTGTGTCGAGCGAGTGTGGTGTTATTGTAGTAGTGTTTTCCAGCGTTTTCTTATGATATCAACTTAAATAATGATACTTCTACGTAGAATCTTCACAGAAGTTGAACTGGTGAAATATCTCAAGCAGGATCCATTGAAGAGCAAGTGGCTACGTATGTTGCTGGGTAGATCACGAAGGTCTAACCAAAATCATAAGTTTGTGTTGCTTGCAAGACCATCTCCTCCGTATATTAATACAAGCACGGGAATATGCAATGTTGAAGTGGTAAAAAAGCCCCGGCACACTCATTGGTAATTACGACAGAAAAACTAGTTCAGTTACGGTACGAACTGGTGCCACATCCACCATATTCGACTTGTGATTTCTCTCTTTTCCATGCTTGAAAAAATTGTTTGGCAGAAAACAGTCCATAAGAGGAGTTTTTTTCAACCATCCATATCAACCAGATTCAATTTATTAGTGGATCATTACAGCGTAACTTGTAGCTTGTATAATCATGTTTTTCACTTAATTTCTTTAAAAACTACAGTTCTGTAAAAAAAAAAAACTACATCTAACGTTGCATTTTCCTGTTGTTTCCTTGTTATTCTTACAATGTAATCTAGAAAAAAATCTATAAGTGACGTTAATAAATGAAAATATAATTAAAACATGCGAGAATAATGGAGATACTATGTTAGCTTTTAAAAAACGCATCATAAAAAATTTTATTTCATTTCCACTAAAAATACTGTAATTTCTGAAGGACACTAATTGTCCCTACAGTTTCAATGTTGATGTAGTTATTCCGTTCGTATTCAGAATTCATTGGATCCGCGAACCTACACCTACTGCCACCCAGCTAGTGGTGAATATATCAAACTTTCCATTTGCATGCATACATATTCATGTCCATCACCTAGAATCATATCCCGCAGTTATAAAATTCAATGCCGGAGCTGTACAATTTTAATTAAGATACGGCGGGAACCTGTCCTAAATTGCAAGCATACAGACCACCGACTTTCAACGATTGAGAATAGCTTCAATTTGACCGTAACACTTTTAATGTATTTTACGTGTTGGCTGTAGTTAAAGGAGAAAGTTTCGTCCCTTGAATTTGGTTCTCCCGTTCTTCATATAAGAAGCGCTGTTATTACACGTTCATGTTGTAAAACTGACAACGATTTCGTACGGCTTCACCTTTTAAAACTTGTCATATAAGCGCACTATAAAATCGTATTATTTAACAATCGTTTCTTTTTAAACTTCGAAGTTTACATCTCAATAATGGCGTACCCGTTATTTCAACGCCCATTCTCCCGGACTGAAGTATGATGACGGTAATGATGACGGCGAAGTTGAGGGCTTTCCTCTGGGGCCGAAACTGCCTACTCCGCCGCTTCCAACTTTGTTTCG
>LR736871.1:205692-383712 GCA_902654985.2 Oryctes borbonicus | reverse complement strand
GTTTCGGCCCCAGAGGCAATTAATCATCGTGAAAGTGCAATCATTAACTCGGTTCGTTTCCGTCGCTCATCCTTCCGCGGTCGGAACAACTGAGACGGCTTTTCAGACGGCGAAATTGATACAAATAGCTAACACATAACCGTTGACATGTTACACCAATAATTAATGAATTTTCGGACAACGTAAATGGAGTATAGGCGTAGAAAAAAGAACATGACATCCTTCATAAATGGTAAGTTATTGTTTTAAAAGGTACTTTTCAAAAGGAACTACATTTTGGTATTACTTTTTCAAACATAAATGAGGACATTGGATTTAAAGGTAATAAATAATTAATTATTAATTTTAAATGGATTGCTTTTCTATTAATGACCACAACATGATGCATACAATGATAACAAGGTATACAATGTGATGTATGATCAAATAAGTGTTACTTCTAGCCAAGATCCTCTCTACAACAGGCTTTCGCGTAATGCAATATCTGGAACCACAACAGCCAAAACATGGTCGCTTAATCCTAAAATTCTTTTTTTGGTCAAAGCAGGAAGGTGTTCGTGAGACGATCCGCTAACTAGAGGATGCTCCCCCAGTGCGCCAACAATAAAATACGGTTGCTTTTCTTTTTACTCCGGAACAGTAACGTCACTATGAAGTACTGATTTGGTTACTTCACATGACGGCCAAAACCGAATAAACCAAGCAAATATTTAATTGAACGCAATAAACATAAAAGACAGTTTTGGGCAAAAAATAATATCTCCCGTTCCCGAGTTCGTCCCTGCAGTCGTAAAATATAAACAAACACGAAGTTGAACGTCATTAGCGCCGGCTAAGGTCGTAAAAACTTTCTGACAGAGAGCCGGACGACCCAAAGTCTCTTCCTGTCTCCTTCCATCTGCCTTCTCTTTAAATGACCTTTCCATTAATAATTCATGCGCAGGAAAATAAGTTAAACGGAGAAAATGCGAAACCGCCAGCGTCAGAGACGGTGCAAATTCAAAGGCCAAAAAAAAGGGAAGAGGAAACCGCGCGGTACGCTCTCGGACTTTGCTAAACCGCCACTCCATACAGACGCTGATGTTTGAGGTGAATGAATACAGATATCTGCTTAAAACTTTCGTCGTCACCGTGTAGCTTTATCCGCTTTTTTACGCGCCGCGTATACCCTCTCCTGGCGGACATTGTTATAGCTATGCGTACTACAGCCGGTGTAAAAAGTTTACGAATGACATTACATCCGTCGAGATATTCAACGGTTTATTCACTGCCAGCTAGTTATTATGCGAGTTTTTCGATGTTAAATACGTATGGGCATGTACAGAAAGATCCTAGTGCTGCCTTTCAATTTTCGTTAGAAACGAAATGATTTTCCGCGCAACCCGTTCATTAAAAAGTTTCACAGTTAGCATAATAACATAGTTCCGAATATTTGCAGTTAACAAGCGCGTCCCCTCTATTATAATAAATGTTACTTCCTGTTATACAGGAAATCGTAGCAAACTTTGATATTTTTAATGGAATTACTATTGCTTTTTGGATTCCATGGATTGTTACCGAAGTGATTTGTATAAATTTTTATTACAACGCCTTACGTTGGTCTTGCATTTGGTTTCTGGTGTTAGTATTATTTGGTTACTATGACGACGTTAAACAAAACATATTGCCTAAATGCTCTAACATGTAAGGCGTTTAAGCTGTTAAGAACAGCATTGTCGATATGTTTTGTTTAACGTCGTCATAGTAACCAAATATTACTAACACCAGGTGGTGATTAAAATTTTATTTAATTGACTATTTCTTGGAATCTCGGCGATGTATTAAAAAAAAAATACTGCAACTGAATTCTACAATACGACCAATAGAACACCCCGTATATTTTTTTTAGAAACTAATAGGGAAGCTCTTTTAGGTGTTTTTTTTTTTTTGTAAACATGCATCCTTCTTCGGTAAATATAATTTAAAGTGCATTAAATTTTCAAACAATACCGCCATACTTCGTCATAAATTAATAAAAACGTATATTTTCATTTAATCACTTTCCTATTTGCCGGCGCTTTTATTTGCACCCCCATCTCAACCGTTGATTAATAAAATATATACGAAATATAATTAAAGTCACAAGAGCGATATTAATTCTAGCGCAATGAATGTTATATAATAACTTCAAAAGTTTTAATTGAAGAAATTTATATTTATATTTTAATGCACGCGAGCGGCTTTTCATATATCAAAAGTTCTAAAGTGTGAAATTTCAAAATAGATTGTATTTAATTGTATGTACAACATTTACATTTAGGTCGATCAATACTCCCACTCCAAAATTACATTCACTTCAAAGTAATATTTCCATTTAGCATATATTCCACCGACACTTGTAAGTTCATTCGAGCTTATTTATAAATATTAAATATAACGTTAAAGCAGAAATGTTTGAACAAGAAGGACTATGCAGGGTTTGTCGCAACCTCGTTAGGGAATGGCGTCGTGTTCAAATAAATAAAGTTTCATCTATCGATCAAAACTAGGTTTAGTCACCACCGCAAAATCTTTTAACTTTATTTTTATGTTATTCAACTTGTTGTTTCACACATGTTTCATGTGTTACCATGCCTGCATCTAAGCTTCACTGAAATTACTTGCAATAGCAGCGACGCTCTCTACAATACCATAGAGCTGCTACACAAACGGTAAATGGCTAACATGAATCTGAAGGTGGTAAAAAGCTAAAGGATCGCTTCGAAATCCTGTATCGCCGGAGCAACCAGACTTGATCTCTACTCGATCTCAAAAATCTCAAAAATTAATCAACTAAACTCACACCTGTTCTTGATTAATTTGAAGACACTCGATCTAAAATTGAATGTTTTGAGGATATCGAATTTCAGGGCCAGAAATGCGCTATATTTGAAGGAACTTTTGAAGCGAATACAGCAGAAAATAGTTAACCTAAGAAGAAATGCCGTGCAGGAACGAATGAAACAATGGCACTTGTCTTCAAGGCTCCAAATCAAAGTCTTTCTTCTTTTTCTAGTTGTTACGTTGAATGGATTCCGTTTTACGATACATTTAATTCTCTGATTCATTCAGATATCTCACTTCCAGATATACAAAAATTTCATTATTTAAAATCCGCCTTTTCTGGTGAAGTTGCTACAATTCTACACTCTTTAAGCATTCCTAGTGAAAATTACACCGTTGCTAGGGACGCCGTGAAATATGATAACAAACGGTTAATAATTCATTAACATATAAATGCCTTCTCTCACAAAGAAAAATCCAGAATGCAGTAAACTAACCGACTTTCTAAATTCGAAAAAAGAACTCGATCATATTATGCACAGCGTAGGTACCGGTTTTATTCTCGTGCATTTTTATGGCAAGCCGTGAAGATTATAGTAATTGCATTTATTGCATAGTGTAGACCGCGAAAATTCCCCTTTATAGACTCTATAGAAGTAAATATATGGAATTAAAGTCTTTACGGTCCATATTCCATGCAATTTCATGCATTCGCTAGCGTGTTTATTTGATTCTCGGCGGTCGTTTTCGACAAATATTAAGTTAGTCGCCGGTAGAAGTAATAAGTTCGAACGTACTGTATAATAATTCAAAATATTCTCGCGCCGTAAAAATAAATAATTTAATTAAGTTTAAATATGGATGCGTTAATCTGCTGAAACCGGTTAGTTTTCAAGGAAACCTGAAAGTTCCCCTTCTTGGTTCATCGTTTACGTTGCGAGTTAGCGGCTTAGTTATTGCTAGTTCATGCAAACAAATAGCTGCCGATACCATCCTAACTAATGAAATCCTTTGAAGGATAATAAGTTGTATCGATTGTTAGCATGCAACTTAAAAAAAAAAGTTTAAAGTTATAAATTTAATCAATAACTGCCCTTATTAAAGAGAAGTTTAAAAGCTATACTTTCACTCACCTTTTGCTACAATTCACAACGCGATGTGGGGAATTAACACGAACTACAACTACATTCCGAGAAATTAATTTCATTGCTCGATATCCCTCGTAAAATATTAAAATATTAACAGCGCAAAGGACTTTGAAGCTATTTTTTTTATCTCGTACGCGGCATTTTAAATTATTAATGGGAACGGACCTCATATTTACCGGAAAGTTATCGACGACATTACTGAAGTTTAGATATGGTCTGAAAATAAACTGGCCTCCACTTACGCGCAGGTAATTACGGTGTTTAGAAGTTTGACGGCTGGATTTTATGCGGAAATCGACCCCAGCCGAGTAAATATCTACGTATGTTACCGCGAAGTAACGTGGATCGGATCAGTTTGGAATTACTAATTTTGTTTATTATTTTCTTCGCCGTCCAGCTGATGGAATGTGCGTAATTTCGGAAGAGATAATATGATTTAGGTGGCGTATTTAGCGTAGGTTTCAAATGGGCCCAAAAACATCCTATAAAGTGCAGCTACTAGGCGTTAAGTATATTTTCATCTTTTGGTACCGTTTAACATAACGGCAGCTTGTTTCATCAGATATATCGCCCAGAAACATAATTATCGCCAATAAACGGTTTTAACCGACGTTGCATTTACTGCATTTACATTTGCGCGGTTAAAAGTCCAAAAGCAGTTAGCAATAAATTTTGTGGGTCCGTTCAACTGCGGAAGCTCTTCGTTCATAGCTCTCGAAGCTCTTCAAACACCTAGAATTAGCACTCATAAATATCTAAAATTCAAAAATTGCACTTTGTACGCTTTGAACCAGTGTTATTGATGAAGAGAATCTTCGAAAACTTCCTACCAATATATCATGTTCTCCTTTAATAGAGCTTTTGAAAACCTTAACTTCTAGCCACACACATAATCTTCAAACTAAATCTATTCAAAAATAGTGATATTCGGAATGAATTACATAATATTTTGTAGAGAGAAGCGAGCACAATAGTATCACTATTTAGAGCAGAACACGATACTCCCTTTCATGAAATTCTAAGCTTTCGCATAGGTTCTTTATTTATGCTTCACCAGAGAGGAGAAATTGAAGATAACGGTGAGAAATATGCAAAATTCTTTGTCATTCTTAGTCTTCCAACACAAATTGTATCATCCGCCACTGACATTAAACAATGCGATTTTTTTACTTTTTCTTTTATATGATCAATCATCTGAAATTACAATATTATGTATGTTTCATATCGATCTCATTAATGTATAACAACGAATGCTCTCCAATAGAATAGACGTACAAACAATTCAGAATTATATAATATCCTCGTAACTAGCAACCCTCTCGACACACCCCCAAAAACATAAATCCCATCCGTCGCAATGGTCGTTAGGATATATTATCAACAGCGGCGGACGTCCAGTTATAGGTCCAATTAAAACCGAACATATACGATATTTCATTTTATACTGTACGAACCAACCATGCACCCCATATCTGAAATTCGAACTTACCGGGCACGTCACAGACATCATTATAATGATAATTCCGCGACGACGTCAAATTGAAATCCCGTCAAATCAACCTCTCCCGCTCCCTCTAAAATTACCGTTCCATCGCCCTATCTATCGGTCTCGCTTCGCATCGTTACCGTTCCGTCTTTTTCCTTCTCGTTTCGAAACAGTTGCCCGTTGGATGCGATAATTCCGTCGACGTGGCGTTTCGACGGATTTGTCGTTGATGAATTCGAAATGCATGTAGTTTGCGCCGGGTACGTCCAGGAAGAACGCCGAAAAGAGACAAAAGAAGACGGGACGCGAGTGAAGAGAAGGATTTGAAAAATCGCTTTCGATTCAACGTTCGGATGGGTAGGAGGAGAGGAGCGGCGACGTTGGCGGGGTCACGCGCGGTAATAGGTGTAAGAACGCTGTGTAATGAGTGTAAAACTGTAAATCGCCGGCTAAAAGTGTGCAGTTCGGATTGATTTTCGAGTAATTCCCAGCGTTTTTCGGTTCGACGCTATCTAGATGGTTCTTTTACGGCCTTCGGGTCGTTTCTTTCTCTAATTTCTCGTCTCTTTTTTTTGCTTATGCACGTTTCGCACTGCGACATGTTTAATAGATTAAATTTTAATTAATTCTCGGGTTCTTTGACCATCTCGCAGCTCGGAAAGGCAGTTTTTCTTTTTACAAAAGATGATACGAGTAATGGTGAAGGTGCCGGAATAAATGATTATCAGGAAGTTGTACAATACTCTATAAGAATTTTATGAGTTCTACAAGCGTGCTTCAATTTCGAACGGGTCAGACTGTATATACGTACAATATTTTATTCAAATAAGCATTACCATAAAGCGTAGCGTTCTGTAGTAAATTGTCGAAAATAATTTATTGAATAATGCTGAACTTTCTTACAAAGTTACTATGTAATTTTAATTTTTAATTAACGTCACCAGATATCCTTTGAGAAAAGATGTCAATACTGCCCTCTATGCTGTTAAAGCGAATTTAATCCAATGGGGCTACTTTACGAAGACAATCCAAAATTCAATGTTCCTAACATAGCAGATATTGACCGGCAAATTTAACTTTCTTATTGGTTTGTCATTTATTGGCATTATTATTAATTTGATTGCTCTACGGTTGCATCCAATCTCGTAAAAAAGCTGAAGATTCTCCAGAATAATAGGTTGATGCTGGCCTATGATATGTGCGAAACGCCAAGCTCCATTATGATCTCCGAATACCGGGACTTCTTCAACCACTTCTGGCTAGACGCCAGGTTGTGCAAGTGGCAGATGAGATTCTCAGCCATAAAGAACAAGAATGTTGATAGTTGACATGTAAAGCATAAAGGAATAATAAGGTCTTTGTTTCTACCACAAAATGTTAGCTCTAAGTACCCGCCATTATTTAAATAAGATTTACAACTGATGCACATAGTATCACTCCACAGTACCATTGAATATCAATGAATTACGAGGTTTAATGGAATCATTAACTCAAAGTATAGATTTATCAAATGTGCAAGGCTCTTAGCAGATTATGTGGAAAAATAAGATTATATCAAGAATCTCTAATAAGCCCAATAATATTTATAAACACCCCTTGTATATCGACTTTAAAAGCAATTTCCACGTTTGAGAAACGAAGGAGGCATACTTCAACCGACATACGTTTCTAATTCATACCAACCGTCCATGTACGCCCACGCAGACGTGCATAAATCATTTGTTTTCTGGGGCCCTTGCGAAGGTATGTAGTTACCATGGAGAGCGCGTGAAGAAGTAAAATATTACCACCGGCGGCCGACCAGACGGATGTACTTGGTATTCCGGACCGTCGATTCCCGTACCTACGTTTGATAAACGCAAAAGAGCAAGGAAATCTGTAGGTTTAACGTACGATACGAGGGTCAAATATGCACGCATTTGGTATTCCGAGAATGTTCGGCAAACTTGCCTACTCCCCAGGCCGTTAATGAATGAACGGAAGAGTTTCGTAGGTTTCGCCGTAAGGGGACGTTGGAAGTTGTTCGCATACTTTGTACTAGTTCGTATATTACGTGTAGTCATAGCCGATATTGTTGCAAGTTGTTTGGCGAGTTCTTAGTTTTTTTTTTCTGATATGCAAGAAAGAAATTGTTTGTCAATTTTGATGTGTGATGTCATGACTCCAATTTTTTTTAATAGAATAAGCTACTGTCTACCCATGCTTTTATTCTTTGTGGTCTTTGGGTGTGGTGGTGGATGTTGCAATGATTTTCTTGCGATCAATATTTACTGCTATATCTCAGGAACGCTAGGATAAAGTTGTGTTTGATCGGAAAGTAGAAGTAGAACAGTGTAACAGAACAAGGGTGAACCTTGCTTTTTTTCAAACTCTTCCTAGATCTGGAGCACAGTGCAATCTTTTGTGTTCCAGATTTCATCCGTTTCTGTAAAGCGCTTCAAAGTTTTGCTCACTACAGATCGAGTAATTGATTCCCTACTTGGGTATTCTTCATTGGAAAGGATACACACTCCTTATTGTGTTTTCACCTTTGTAGTTTAATTTTACAATAAAGTAACGGAAACAGCAATAGCGGCGAGTTAATTTGGCTCATCCTATTTAATAGGTGCATAATTTTAGATAATTTTTTAGAAACAAGAGAGACTTATTTCTATTTTAATTTCCCCCAAACCAAACCGTACATCTAACATGCGCAAATACGTATCCATATTTCAAGTTGATTTCACAGCATAAATGGCAGTACGAAGTCAAAAGCTCGCGGAAAAGCCGTCTTATGTAAAGAAGACGTAAACCAGGAACAGTTTTACTTCGCAGGCATCCGAAGCGATTTATCTCGCGCACAATGAGCACAACACGAACGTACATATGTGGACGTTTTATACAGGAAAAGACGAGGTGAATTGCTTATATAAGAGGAGTTATAATTTGTTGTATAATAGAAGATGATAGCGACATATATACTTCTCGTAGCTTGACAGATGCTTTAATTCATTACACGCGTAATAAATCATGTCAGTTTCGTTGTTGTAGGGTTTTCTTCAATAAAAAGGGATTTAAATTTGTTTCACTTTTTTTACCTCTTCGGTAAAGTACCCTTATTGTGTAGTATGGTTTATACTGCTAAAATTCAAAAACTAAACGCATCGCATATAAATCGAAAAAACAGAACGAAGCTATCTATAAGCTTGGCTGGTTTTTAATTAACAACCTACATAGGTACAAAATAACGTGAACTTTTTTGCTCGGTGCTGCGGAGTGCATAGATGCAGAATAGCAATTTTTTTTTAATGGGCGTCTACTTTTTCATTTATTTGGCAAGGGCTCTCCTCTACATAATAGTTGGGAAACATACAAACCAAAGGTAGAAGCTATTTGGATTATTAAAACTGAACAGTAGTCGGAATAAATTCGTCATTTTCAAAGACAAAATCGTCAACCTGAATTTTGATTCAGTGAACCTTATTGAGAATTATTCTATAAAATCATGCAAAATTTTACATCAAACTACATCAGCTCCACCGAACAAATCATTTCAAAGGTGAGTGGCACCTGCCAAATAAAGAAAATTTACAATAACTATTTACACACATTGGATTTTCGGATGAATTTTGAAAATGCATTTATGCACGTCAATTACGAACTCCGTCCGTTTTGATTTCGACCATGGAAAATGAAATATAAATTACTGGTATACATACGTACGTATATACGAAGCAATCAACCTTAATAATTGCGAACATTGAACATTGTGGATGTTTCATTAATTATAGAACGCAGCCGGTCATATCGTCCATCTCTATACGTTAGTGAGTGTATTTATATACGCGAACGTTCCCTGTATGATGAGTGCATATGAGGTGAGAACAGCGAGGAAAAATAGGTTTCAGGGATTAAAACTAAATCACGATTTAATTGGCAGTATTTAGTTCGAAATAAATTAGCGAAGTAGGAGTCCGTTTGCCGCCGTCAATTAGGCAAACCGCCGACACTATTTACCGCCAGGCTTTCGAAACTAATTTATCAAAGCTGTGCTCTGTCTACTCTGTCTAACAAAAATTTCCAACGTATGAGCTAGGTTTTGTTAGTCCAGCATGCTTCCCTGTATTTCACATAAACAACAAAAAAGATCAAATTTTTTCAGTGATTTGTTTGTGAAAATGTACTTGAATAGTCTGCGGCGTACAAGAGTTATGTACGGCATCTCACAAATGAAAATGTTTCATCTAAAAATTTACCCTCATAGCTTTTATCAAACCAAACAAAAAATCTTATGTAAAAGAGGAATTGTGAACAATTGAAACTAATGCCATAGGAGACTTAGATCTAATAGCATGCTGGTACTTTTTGATAATTTACCCTAAATCCAACAGAAATTGTTAATAATAAGAGCGGAAGTCGCTAACTCTACGCCTCTAGCCCCGTCCTCGGTTAGAAATGCGATCGGTAGTGATCGGGAGAGAAATGCGAAACCAGCGAAAATCACCTTTTTCGGAAAAGTTAAGCATCACTAACCGTTATAATTAATAATACCTGCTCCACAGTCCCACGACGACTAGCTGCGTCTTCGGTTAACAAGGCGATCGTCCGCGGGAGCAATGGGAACATAGAGATTTACTGAAAAATGTTAGGCTACTGCAAGTAATTATTTTTTGCCAGTGTTTGTAATATGGCACAAGTGTGACTTTTCCCATTATTTTCAGAAGGATATCTATTTCTACAATCTTCACAGATGGTTTATAAAAACGTTGTGACGACTTTCAACGCTCCTTTATTAAACTAAACACAACCGTTAAATAGCAATTTATTGGCTGAAAAGAAAACACAGCAATAAACGCCGATATTCAGCTCACGTACACTCGGCCTATCTTATCTCTAATTTTTCCACCTTAGCATTCAAATAATTCATTAAAATTCACAGTTGATCACAGATTTGGGTAAACGCTAGAACAAAAACAGTAAAGGGCCGTGTGCGGCGGCGATTATATCTTTGCCATGGTCGGACGCTGATGATTTATTTGCGTTTATTTCGGTATAATTTGCACGAACAGTTCCCTTGATTTACATCGAAGATGTGACGGGTCAAAGCTAATTGCAGACAAACATGCACCCACGTACGAACATATATTTTATGAAAGTAGGCAACGGTTTCCTCCAGTTTAAAATATGTACATACGTTGTTCTATATAATTTTACCTACATACCTAAATGCATATACAGTATGTCCTAGATTGGGAATCCATATCTACCATAGGTCATTTTAGAATAGAAAATGCTCTCACAAAAATGTTGGTGTTTGTTCTTCGAAAGACTATGAAGACAACATCAACGAATTTGTACGTATTTTTTATTTCTTGTAGTTCTTACGAAACGCTTATATTTTGGGAGAGGTCGATTAATAACGGAGTATAGCAGATTATGGAGAACTTCAACGACCAAATGTACGCTATCAATTATAAAGGGAATCCCAATCAGCAACCAAAATGTCCGTAACTCTTAAAATACTTGAATTTACTCTTCATCTTGCATTAATTTGATGGAAAAAAAGTTAATCATTTGTCCCGTCCCGAAACGCACCGATATTGCGAACATGTCCGAATACAAATTAGGTTAATTATCAGACGCACACGGCAACACCTGTTCGGGCAAACGCGTATCTACATTCCTATCTTCCATGCGGACACGCGGATATTGAAATCTGATAGGACGATAATGCAACAGGAAGACCGTTATTAATTCGCCCATCACCATACAGCGCGAACCGAAACGTCATTAGGCGGAGGAGGGAAACGACAAATAGACAATTGAAAGGAAGAGAGGAATGGTAACAATTACGATAAGTAATTGTTAACATCGATTGTTTTAAGCCGGGAGTTTGCAATAATAATGATGAAGTGGCTATAATATGCGAATATTTACGTAAATGGAAGGCTAGCAAGTAACTTCAAAAGTATTCTTTGTTCTTTTAAGTCCTACACCTGATTTGCATCTCAATGAGTCCACATTACTTAGCGAAAAAGTGAAGCCTTTCATAGATGCCAACTCTGTGTTTTAGTAATGTTGGTAATTTGTTGAGTATTCGTTGAGGTGTTGTATCAAATCCAAACACTTGTTGGAAGATTAGAAGGCACAAAATCCGAAACACATTTCTTGTGTATCTTCCTTTTGTTGGAGTACATTACAAAAAAAATGTTAATCAAAGATGGTTTTCTGTTGGAGTTATTCCAAACTTTAGGATTCTTATTGTATTGGATTTAATCGTGTAACTTCCAGCACGTCCAAGCATATTTCACATTTACCAATAGACTATACAAAAGTCCAAAATCCCAAACTACTACTTCAACGATCATTTCACCTTGATTATATTCAAATTCATAAAAACGTCCTAAACACATATTTGCGATCTTTTCTCCAGGCGCATATCGAAACCTCTCACAAAAAAACCTACGAATCCGAACGTCGCAGATTGCAATCTACCGCATCGCCTAAAGAAATCTAAAGGCAGCGTCATCGTCTTTTGTTTCCGTGCATTGTTCAGATGTCGCACGACCGTGGAACTCGTTCCGTAGCACACTTGACGCTATCCTAGCGTACGAGGCAGTCATCTGCGCCTCTTATCCGTCGTTCTTCTCTTCCCTTGTATCATGCAAAATAGTTTGCCGTGGGATTAGCGGGACATGCAGACAGATATGCGCTTTTAAGGCACTTCCTCTAAAAGGAAACGCCAGAAAGGAGATGACTGCCAGGATACGTACGCGATGGAGGTACTCCGGTTTTCGTCAATGCGTCACTAACGATGCCCTTAAAAGGATGCTGAGGAAGAATTATGCTCGTATACACGTATAAAAGCGCGGTTTTTTTGCGGGAAAAGTTCGTTGCAGTACTCTGGTGAAATATACGGTGACAGAGAGAAATACATGTACCATTTAATCAGCTCTCAAAGGATCTCTGGGAAACAAGATACCAGGTTGGTTGAATGGATAAAGCAGCAAGTTAGGTTACAAATAACAGTAACAAAACATCGATGGTTGTAAAAATGTTCTAAAATTTCCAGTAAGCTCTATTTAAGCAATCTGTTAGTTACCAATAGATTTATTAAAATCTTAACACAATGATCTTCATAAAAAGTACGTCGATGAAAATAAGCAACCTACAAAATATCTGAAGTTCAAAGTAGTGAAATCCTTCAAAAAGCGCTGATCTCTAAACCAACTACGTCGCCGTGATAATAATGTCAAACCATATTTGAAAGATTAGATTGAGAAACCTTGTATTATTATCTCTAACGCATTTTAAATTAAAATAAAAAGCGAATATAACGAAAAAGGAACTAACTTGACGGTTAATTATATTTCACCATCTCGAGAAATCCTCCGCTTTTACGTATAACGTAACGATCCCGGTACCAAGAGAACAATTTCTAACTGATTTTCCATTGCTGCGTGTGCACGTAAAGATAATTCAAGTCACAGACTGTAAATGGATATTAAAGTCGCTAAGATGTAAATTTCATTTCATATTACGTTCAGCGTAGGTAGTAAGGTACATACATAACGTTTTAGGAAGTAGAAAGATCCGTAGCTATATAAGTGGCTCGTAACTTTCCCGGTTAATTTCGTATTATCCTAATTAGATGTTTCTGGAGATATCGCGACGGGGATCAACTTCCATTATTCTTGTTTCTGCATTTATCTTGTATGACGTGAATCCCGGCTGAACCGAGGTTAGAATATCCAAATCGAGGTGTATTGCGTGACGAGTTTCTGCAATTGTCTGAATTATTAACGCATTTGCCAGTCTATTAATTATTCATATCTTCTCTCTTCCCCCGCCAAGTTTCCATATTCCACACGTATCCATGTAAATACGATATATATCGCGGGAAAGTAACGCATATTATATGTTACTTCGTATGGATGCTTTATTAACTGTACGTTAAATAACTTACGTGTTCTCCCTTAGTTAAGAAGATAAAATTTCATTTATGGAAATTCTTGAGTTGGAATATCATCGCTTAGAGCGTTAGAGAGATTTCCTGCGTATTCATTGGTAAATTGACTTTCTTCTTTACATCCTGCTACAATTCAGAGGAAATCCAATATATTCTTCCAGAGTGTTTGAATGTCACCAATTCAAATTTATTCCAAAGATACAGCTTAAGCTATCTTCAGAACCGATTAAAATTTTATCATAATTCACAACTAAATTCTAAAATGTGGTAATGAAGGAAATGGAGCATTATAATAGGGAAATTAAATGCTAAATAAACTTAAATCAAAGCTTACAAGCATGTACTTTTTGACTAATAACAACACATTTGCATAGAATGTGTTCTGTCGTCCGCAGATTTTCTTGGCGTTTCCTTATGTAAGTGATACTTTAGAGCTGTATGATCTGTCAATAAACCTGCTACCATTCTGAGATTTCCTTTGCTGAAAAAGAGTACTGAATTTGCTGCGAACCTGCTAGAACGCCTTCGCCTCCTTTTGTCCTGGTCAAAGGCACATTCGTCCAGCTTATCAGCCTCTTCATCTCCTTCGATCCTCTGTTGGCTTGATACTTATCGTAAAGTAGCTTTGAGAGCCTTTACTGATACCTAACCGTCCATGAAAATATTTACGGTTCCAGTTCAAGATTTTTTTTAGCTCACTCTCAATTTTTAGAACTGACCTGGAGGTACCCTCAGCTTGTCCATTCGATTACCCACGCTACATAGTAGAGGACCTATTTGGTAGTAATAGGCTGCTGTAGGCTTCGGAACCAGGCTTGATGAACTCCATTAATAAGCTTTCTGGCAGAAAATGATGCAAACGAAGGTTTAGATAATGCTATAGAAATCCCTGTTACTTTGAATTAACAAACTTATTGTGAATCAGCCAGACGTAATTACAAATAACAAAAAATATCTGTCCTTCTCGAGAATTTCTCTGACATTGACGAAAGAACGTACATGTCTCGCTACCTACTAAAAAATTAAAGGAGTTTCTTGAAGAATCCCTTCTCTTATTCACAGTACTAAGAAGAAACCTATGGGGACTTAAATTGTTAGCAACGAAGATTGCTAGCCTTGCACGTAATGAGGTGCCGGCTGACATGTTCTTTGAAAGTCAGTCTAGCGTGAAACCTCTCCACGCTTTACAATCGCGCACGCCGCGTCGCAGAGGTAAAGTAACCATGCAGCACGCCAGACACGAAGGACGACAAAAAGGAAGTATGACGCACACAAAGTCAGGGGTATAACGATGTCGTTTGAAATTATCCCGTTTCGTTTCGTTCCGTACGAATTGCGAGCGAAGGTATTCAGATTTTCAGCTCTTTTCGATTGAAGGACCGTCGTCGGTCGTAATTCGACGGTCCGCAGCCTCCATCGACCAAATCGACCGGCCACACCAACGAGACCTCTTCTTTGTATCAAAAGCGGCGCGGTCAAACGTCCTTCTTTAACTTTTCAACCAGTTCCAGACTCTTTTAGATGAAAGGCGGAGAGAGAAAAATTCGCGTATTGGAAAATAAGGATTTTCACTTTACAAAGATTTAAGGATATAAGAAAGGAAGTTGTTTGTTACGATCATAGAAATAGCTCTTGGCATTAATCTTTGCGACAGAATAAAATGGCTACATTTAGAGGTAGCCTCATGAGAGAAAAAAAGTAGGGTCTAATTATTTACATAATAGTAGCTATATCTGCGCCTTTAAATAAAGATGTCATCAGTTCTTATTTCTTAGGCCTTCGTTACAAGTCTATGTTGTAACTGCCCTAGTAACGACTGTTGTACGCCATACTTTAAGCGGGATTTATCTTATTCAAGAATAGTAATTACGATAGTTTCTCTCGTAAAATGATCATATAAGTATAGTAGAAATGTCTTTCGGGTGATGTCGTGTAGTTAATATTAACTACACGACATCATCCGAAAGACATTTCTACTATGGATTACGGTCGTGAAAGCCTACACTCAACCATCATATAAGTACTTCTTCATTAAATAAATACAGAAACACTGTAATATAACATAGTGAAAGCACGATTTCACTTTTTCAGGCAACTAACCGGAACTGATCGACGTTCAACGGCTTTTCTAAAGTACCGTGGTTATCGTTTTATGAACGCATCAAGAATCAATATCTCCCCTCTTATTGTCGTCATTCGCCATTGAACGTCATCAATGACACGGCATCCGTAATAGTTGGTAGTTTAAGGTTGACACCCCGCCAGGGAACCCCGCAGCACAAACACTTAGCAATAAATAGAGTTATAAAGATATTCTAATAGCGGCCATATTCGCGCCCATCTTCCTCTAACTTTACGACTATTAATATCAAAGTATGAAAGACATCAGCGTCTATTAAAGCGGGCAAAATTGCATCGTATATGTGTAGACCGGTTGCTCGTTACGGACGTAATGTGTGTTCGTATCTCAGAGCTTTATGCGGGTCCGTTCGTCTACATATGCCGATATAATACATACAGTACGTATGCTTTGTGATCTACTGATGAGAATTCGGTTTGGTAATTAAAAATTCGCTATTTCAGTCGCTTTTTTCTTATTTTTTAAGGCTATTGTTTACAATTTATCGTTTTGCTTGGTTGCTCGTTTTCGGTGTAGCGAATAGGTCCTGAATTTCATTTATGTATTAGTATGAATTGGGCGCCAGTATGAAGAAATACAGGACAAAAAACAAAAATAACAATTGAAAGACTATGATTAATAAAAAAAAATTACAAGTCCAGTAGGCTGAGAAATTTCCAAAAATATATAGTTTAGACCAAATGATCTGAAGGACCAGAGAGAAGTTGGAAATTATCAAGTAAATACCCCGATTATGTTATTTCATAAATTATTAACAAGGAGGTAAATTTAGGTGGAAAATGTCTTGTCTGATTATCTCTCTCCGACACAATTAGTGGAGACTAAGTTAATAAGGTCCATTAGTTATATTACATTTTATTATTTAATTTGTAATCGCTGTTATTCGATCCAAGCAAAGGAACATTATTACTTTGGTTGGATTACTTTTACATCAAGTTAATGTAAGTCCACTAAATTAACTTCGAAAATGATCTTCTTGATTTAGCCCCTGTAGCGCTCATCACTTAAAAAAGCTGCAAAGAAATTAAGTAATGAAAGACTCTTTAAGAATTTAATTTAAAAAACTATTGACTACTAATTAATACGCGAAACTACTTGAAAAAACGGGAATGCTTAATAACGTCAGCGTTTGAAAGTAGAAAAAGAAAAGAAAATAAGCTGGTTGCTCAAAGAGATCTTAATCCGCTAGTACCTCCTAATTACGTGCTCAAAAAATTAAGGGAGTCATCAAAGCAGGGTTGCATTTGCATAGACAAAAAAAAACGGAATCACGATAGTACAAACACATACAATCACAAACATACGCCGAAGAAGAAGAAGAAGATAGATATAATCTGCAAATTACAGTGGCGTTGATTACGGCGTGTTTCTAATTAGGAGCGAACGAATGAAGCCAGTGTGTTTGTCGTGGAGTAGACGGCGCTTTAGAATTCATGAAACACGCTCCCAGCAAATAATCTACGATGCCCGTCCGTAATAATGACACGTTATATAGGGAGCCGAGCACAGGCTAGAAACCAATTAAATGTTAGAAGTAAGACGCAGATGATAGAAAACATTAAAGAATTACAGATTAGGAGTTGCTTCGCGTAGCATGTTTCCGTTTCGGGCGTAGATTTTTCGAGAAATGATAAGATTTGGAGAAGGTAACGAGTAAATCGGGGCCCGATTCAAACCGCGCTCATTCAACTTGTCGGGGAACTACACCAAAATAGCGAGAAAGTTAACTTTATTTTTTTTTGTTTGTGGTTTCTTGAAATAAAGTTATAACAAGTAATAATTATTGAATACTATTTATTTCGAAAATAAATAATGATAGCGAACTGGTTAATTCTGGCCTGTATCCATTGCAATGTATCACACAGCATGCATAAGTAAGTGTAAAATAAGTTTGATATTAATGTAAGGCAACGTGAGGAGAGAAAACGTCAACCAGCGGACATGTTTCTACCTACTCGGCATCATCAGCGTTGCTCCGAGTGTTTCTCTCCCTCACACCGCTTTTGACTCACGGCATTATATCATTATCCTTCGAAACAACGAACAGAATCCCACTTGACGCCATCTAATGCTATGAAATGAACGCCTACTGTAGTATGGCGTAAGGCAATAAGTTCACTACCCTCGTTTTACGCATTACTTAAATTTGTGTTGACATTCTATAATAAAGAAAGTTTGATCCTTTCGCTTCAAAGCAAAAATGGGAAAACCCAGCGTCCTAATCTACCTAGACCCAAAAAAAATCGTATTTATATATGGCACGCAAAGCCTTGGTCTAGACGTCTAGAAAATGTTACGATAGAGATAAAAACCTGCAACGTATTCGGCGACCTCCTGGGTTGGTAGAATTAAATAGCAATCAAACTAGCTTTAAAATTCAATTTATTATTTGTAAAAAAATGCTCTCAAACGAAAACTAATTTGCTTGTACATGTTAGTGTTTATTTATGCATCCAACAGTAATAAAATAAAGGTGAAAAGCATTGCGAAATTTTTAAACGTTGTTGGTTCATTCTGAAGATTAAGCGCCAAATGCTGAGAAAAAGATAACCGAACTAAAAAGCAAGGCTCCCGTTCCACGATCAAATCACTAAACCTTGTATCCTCTGAAACGTCTAAGTTTGTGATAGAATTAGGTTGAAAATAAATACTTCTTAATGTACATCATCCTTACTCGAAATCAAATTATGGTGCTGTAATAACTAATATCTAATTAATGCTACTTGCGTGGATACATGTACAGCGGGAATAACACGGTGGCGATGATAATTAAAGGCGAAGTCAAGCGGCGGAGGTTTTTCCTCATTCCTCAGGGCATATATTAATTAATATTAGCTAGCTCTAATCGTTTCAGGTGCCACAGGCTTATGTATTTGAATCGGATGTGTATTATACTATAAACCGTCAGATAATATTTTATACAGCACTCGTACGTTATATCCCATAACACACTTGAGGGCTTGAGGTTATTTGCTGTATGGATTGAATTAGAAAAAAAAAAAGAATTGGTAAATTTAAAACATTAAGCAAGTTAACGCTATATTCTCATGGTACTTTTTATTCGAACACAATCGCAGATATTTAAAGCTACCTACGTTATTAATGCGAATCCAATAACTTATCTGATCGGGCAACTTTATCGCACGCACAATACCCAACAATTTTAATAAACCGATGGCGACCCAACTCATTTAAACTTTTAAATACGGTGTAGGTTCCGGAATACAGGCAATATAAAGGGATTATCCCCGATATATACACGCTAACAGCGTTGAATTGGGGCTTTATATTCGACCGCCTTCGATCGGGATGCTGGCAATTAGTAAATATTTAAAATTGTAGAACCATTATACAGGATCGATCTTATCTTGATCCTCCGCTTTGTTATTTTGTACACTACCGTTCAGTGAAGTTCGGTCATACAATAAAAATCTATTATATCACACTGTATACAATTATTAATACATAAAATTAGAAAAATATTAAGCATACACTCTTTTCTAAGGGATTAAAGCCATAAATTATTATGTAAAGTAGAAATATTGCGACAACCACAATAAAGTCATTTTATTATCATTCCAAGAATTTCTCGGAAGTACCGATCTTTCGAAACGGGTCGTTTGGGGATTATTAACGAACAATACATTTAGGAAATATACCGCAGTATCATTCTTGTTTATTTATCACAGGCGTAAAGATATAAAATTTGCTTCATTTTACTGTTGAACATGTGTTGGTGTGCATCTGTCGTTTTTGCGCGAAAGTTTTAAGAAAATTTACTTCAAAATGGCACGTGGCAAGTCTACCAGTGTAGAAAAACGTTCACGCATTATTACGCTGTTTGAAGAAGGATATTCGGGGCGATAAATCGCTGAAAAAATAAATATGAGAAGTTCAACAGTAAATGATATCATAAAGCGATATCGGACAACTGGAACTATAGAAAATCGCGTTCGTCCTGGAGCATCTAGGAAAACAACAAAAGCTGAAGATTTGAGAATTGTATTATTAAGCAAACGCGATAGAAAATTAACAGCGCCACAAATACCAGCCGAAGTCAATCGCGGCCGTGAAGAACAAGTTTCGGCGAGTACGGTAAAACGTCGACTTCAACAAGCGGACCTCATGGACGCATTGCCATTCGAAAACCCTTATTACGTCGGGGCAACAGAGCAAAACGGCTACAGTGGGCCCGTTCTCATCTAGATTGGTCGTTAGATGATTGGAAACACGTGCTTTGGAGTGACGAGTCAAAGTTTGAGGTTTTTGGGCAAAATCAACGAGTTTATGTCCGAAGATCTAAAACCGAAAAAATGATCCCGGACTGCATTGTGCCAACAGTGAAGCAAGGGCGTAGTTCTGTATTAGTGTGGGGATGTTTCTCCTTTGCCTGGGACGGGAGATTTATGCAGAGTGCAGGGTGTAATGATGAAGGAAAATTATTTTGCAATACTTCAGAATCATGCAGAGCCATCAGGATTGCGTATAATAGGCCGTAACTTTACATTCGTGCATGACAACGACCCAAAACACACTGCGTTAGTGTGTAAGAACTATCTAAAGGAGCAAGAAGAACAGCACACCCTGAAAGTAATGACATGGCCCCCACAAAGCCCAGATTTGAACCCTATAGAGTTCTTGTGGGATGAACTGGACAGGAGGATCCGAAAAATATGCCCAACTTCACAAGAACATTTACGGAATATTCTGCAACATGAATGGATTAATATTCCACAATCCGTTTTAACAAAACTTATCGAAAGAATGCCTAGAATAGTTCGAGGGGTGATTAACAGCAAAAGAGGTTTTTTCGATGAAAAAAAAAATAATGTTCAGTATGTTATATTAGGCCAGAATAACTTTTTATTTATTTATTTTTGTCTTTTTTACCTGTACATACAATAAAATTACATTTTGTTTTTAGTTTCGTTTGTTTCTGTAACCTTTTCATGTTTTTTACCAACCGACCGAACTTCTCTGAACGGCAGTGTACATCGAGATGCTTTTCTGTATGTGAAATATTTTAGAAACAACGCAAGCGGTTGCAAAATTAATCAGTAAACGTTTGCAAAATTTTGTCACAATTATCTTAAGCCCTGCTGCTTTAATTTTAGGAAAAATTTGTTTATACTGAGGGAAATCAAAGGAAATCAAAATAACCACAACCATGTTTTTAAAGTTCGAAAATAAATCTTTTTACTTTTTACAAAACTTTCGAAATAAGTTTTTGGAGATAAGCAATCTACAAATGATATGTGAAGAGTGTAAGGCAAGTAAGCTTTGGCATTTGCCATTAAGATCTAGGCACTATCAGTTTAGGTATAATTTTTGAGGTGAAAAAGAAAATGTAAAAGTGATTATTTATCCGGTTAGTGCGAATAGGCAACCCATACAGCTAACACTCGATGTAGAAGTTTGGATGTTGCTCTTAAAACATAGGTGTCAGCACAATGCAGGTGTACCGCAGACATTGTGATTTTTCTATTAATCGCCACTCTTTGAAGCGAACGCTTAACAACTCCCTCGCTCCATGATGTAAGTGTACTGAAATGCTGTCATATTATAATTTACACAGCACTTAAAAATGCTAGTAAATATCAAGCATTTTAAGCACACCGAAAATTGAAAGTTTGCGATATGATACGCATGCGCAATTCGCATATTATTCAAGTTACAACCTCAACCATGATGCGTTATATAGAGGAGTGGGGGTATAGTACAAAACCATGGGCAAAACCATTATTTAACCTTTGACGATTGGATAAATTATGAAACTGCTAGAAAAAGTAGCGCCCTCTGTTGAAATAAATGCAACACTAATCGTGAAAAGGAGTTACAAATCTCTATGTAAAAATTTTAAAAAATGTGTAAATTAGAAATGGTTTAAATGCTGTATTTGTCAAGCGTTTTCTAAATAATATACGGAGCTTTCAAGCATTTATAGCAAAAATTTAAATGCTCAATCCTTTAACGTCACCATATTTAATAGGCTAGAAAAAAATTAAATCGAGCTCCCAAGCACCAGAGGAGCTTTTACTTTGTCTAGGTGGACATACTGAAGTCATTAAACGTGATGTGTGGGTGGCGCTGATCGCTAATGACGGTTAACCCCTGGATTGTTTACAGTTGTAACCTTACAATACTTGAGTGTAGGCTTTCACGACCGGAATCCATAGTAGAAATGTCTTTCGGATGATGTCGTGTCGTTAATATTTTACTTGACGTTTTGCTGAACAGCTTCTGTCAGCTTCTTCAGAAGATTTCTAAAGACTGACACATTTTTACTACCTTACAATACATATAAATAACGCATTTAGGTAGGCCAATAACTTCAATTTTATCGAAAACACTTGCTAGTGGCACCTAACGCTGGTATGACTAATCCAACAAATAACTATTAAAGTGGAAAATTAATTTATTTCAAAAGTTATAATTTGAAACTCTTAAAGCACACAAACGGCATACAAATATCTATATAATACACAACAGTTCAATTTAAAAAAAAATGCATCGATGTGTCTAAAAAAAATAAGCATAAACTTACATATTATTATACAATATAAAATAAAAATATTCATTAGAATTTAACACAATAAAAAATGAGATTACCATGATGTTCCTTTAAAAACATCGCACTGAGAACATGTAGATCTCAGTAGAGGGCGGGGCGAAAGCGCACCGAAGTTAATGTTTTTGTACACATGTATGTACGTATTACGATCAGGGGAGGCTGGTGGTGACGTAAATAGGAGGTCAAGGACAAGGCTTCGATTTCGTTGGGTAATGTTTAGTCCAGTACAGTGTACACGCATATGCATCACTACCAGTCGCTACTGATTACGAGTGCATATAATAAAACATAAATATTATTAATTCTTCGTTTATTTGTTGTAATCATTTCCTACTGTTGAATCAATATTCCATAAACACTTCCTACGATTCCATATCAGTCGGCAATCATTAAATGCATTGTGGTAATGTTTAGATTATTGTTTTGAAACTATAAAAATGCTACTTCCTGTCATTATGTATAATGGGCTGACAAATTTGGTCCTCCGCCAATTACCTTCTTTATGTAAGTTTAAAATAAAATCTTTCGATTTCCATTCAAATCGAAAATGTCTAGCATATTTCATTTTATTAAAGGACGTTACTGTCGCATTTTCCTTTAACAGTCAATTTCCCGCCTAGCAAAAATTAGAAGAAAGTAATTGAAATTTCCGCTAACATTTTTACAGTACTGCATATAGAATGTGTTGATCACATGTACTTTAAAATGAATAAAATATTAATTACAACTAGCAATTTTAATATTAAAATACATGTACAATATACGGGAGCCTGTAAGTCTAAAGTTTACTTCCTAGTCTATTTGTTCAAACTAAACCTTGAGAAAAAAAAAATGAGTTGTTACGTTTTTTATTCAGAAACCACAGCTACCTAATGCTTCAGATTAGCCAACATCAATTTTTGCTAAAATTATAATTGCCCTTCGTCCCTTAATGCTGACGGTGGTATTGCAACTTCAAGATCAACATCCATAGGTTGTACAGGAACTGGCACTGCGTCAGGAGTTGTAGTCGGCTCACTTCCTACCAAAGTGGGTAATTGTATTGATGCTGTATTAGTTGGAGTTGTAACCGGATGCAATAATGTAATTGCCGACGTAGCCGCATTTGAATTTTCAACAGAATTAATCAAAGGATCGGAGAATGATAAGAACTCGGAATCGGTCTCGTCAATGTTATCAATTTCAGTCTTAATATCCGTTTTCTCATCGGTATCCGCACTGGATATAGGTTGAGGTTGAATTGAAGCAGAAGATGAAGCAATAACTTCGGTTGACGAAAACGTTGAAGATAAAACCGGGGGATCGGAGGGCGTGGGCGGGGGTTTCGGGGCAATTGGTATAGGAGCCGTTCGAACTGGTAATGCAGGAGGGGTATGTGCTATAGCGAAAAATACGCCACCCGCTGGAATTAAAGCAGTATTCACAACTGGCAACGTATTAATTACCGTACTTGTAACCGGTACATTGGTCGTGATATTAGCTGCATTACTAACAGATTCCGCGGCTACTGTGCCTTGTTTCTTAAGAAGATCATCAAATGAAATTGTACTTTTCCCACTGGATAATATATCGGTGATTCCTATAGCGGAATTTGTCGTAGATGCCATGACTTGTTCGTCATTACTAGTTGCACTTGTAGATTTCCGAGCTGTTTTTTCGGTGCATTCATGGTTCCACCTGAGTCCCGCTAATTTAGGTATAGCAAACTGCTGCCGACATGCGAAACAAAGCACAGACTGTTCGCTTTTATGCAAAAATCTATAATGGTCTAATATCTCGATGTAGGCTCGTTCTCCAGCGTATATTTTCGGGCACAATATACAATGATACGTTACACAACTGTTAACGGCTTCGACGAATTTGTAAAGTTCGGGAGATTTGTTGTTTATTTGATCATTTATTACGTTTAGGCTTTTAAACGTGGTATCTTCTGTCGAAACATCTTCTTCGGGTGTAAATTTCACTAATGTGTACGCCATCTTCGGTATTAATATTTCACAAAAGTTAATAGCGTTTCCTTCTTTTCTGAAAAATAAAACAATATCATCAGTTCATTTTTTAACGTAATCATTATTAAATTCTCTGAAATAACGTTTGCCTCACATATAGATATTTTTAATAAAAAATAAAATTATTTCATTAATGATATGCCAGCTTTAAGCAGAATGTATTAAAAAAAGAAACTATGTTTCCACGTTTTTTCACAATTCTTTAATGTACTTCAGGAATTGGTTGAATATTACTTAATATCTTACAACAAAACAAAATAAGTTTGCCTGTGAAAGGTTAAACAGGCAAAAAAAGGCCTGTTTTTTCTACCTCGATTAAGAGTAAACTGTATTTCGTCGGTAAAGAGCATTTTTTTGTCAGAATATTAAAAAAATAATAATTGCATCCTCAGTAGAATAAACAAAACAAAATTATATGCATGCAAGGTGTGCTCATTGTGTAAGTAGTAGGAAGTTCGAATTTTCTGAAGCTATAACAGACCGCATGTATCTTCGTTGTATGAACGGTGCATAGGATCAAATAATAAAGGACGTACGAATTCGGTATAAATGGTTTCTTTCCGTACAAAAACCAATAATTAATCAATATACAGTATGTCCCGGATGTAGATGACAACAATGGTGCAGTGGTTAATACACCCAACCGAGGTTAGGTTCGATTCTTTCTCGAGACGAGATTTTTTTCAAATAATTAATTACGTCGGAAATTCTGAAAAAACTTCAAAGTTTTCCAATAATTAGTATTCGACATTAATTACATATAACAACGGTTTGTTAGATCTACTCTACTGGTCCATCGATAATTAATAAACATTTCGGGTTTAACGTAATATTATTAAAGGATCTTACTGATTTTCGTGGTTGATAACCATCTTCTTATTCCTAATATACGTTTTTCGGCCTATATTGAAACAAACTGATGTATCAGTTGCCATCGTATTGATCGTTTTCCCCGTCTCATTAATACTGCTAAATATGTTACTTTCCTCTATGTCAAGAATAAACTGGCGAAATACCTCTTCTAATTCGGTAATTTTTACTACGTATATCTGGAATGAAAGATTAATCGTAACATTACTGCTTTTAAAACGAGTTATGTTGGAAATATATTAGAATAATTACCAACTACTATTAAACTAATAGTATCAAATCAAAATTCCGTTGTTATATTAACATTAAAATTAAAGGGATTTTTATTCGAACTTGTAAATTTCATTTTTGAAGCAAAAATTTCATCTGTACAATTTCATCTTTAGAAGGATGCAAAGTTCCTTTCTAACACGTAAAACTAAGCTAAAGTTTATAATAATAAAACTAAAATTAATATCTATCTACGATGAATTTCACATACTTACCCCTTTCAGTTTCTGGACAATTTCCAAAAATTGTTTACAATAAGCATGAATATAATCAATACTGTACACTTTAGTCTTCGTATTTTGTTTACTTTTTCTTACATAACTTATAAAATCAATTTTTGGACTGCAAACACTATCACCACATTCTGTGATGTAACGTTGAAACTCATGCAAGTTACTTCTAGATAATTCAATATCTGGTAATTTTATCATAACATATACATAGGGATAATTCAAAAATTGTGCTGCAGTTAATGGTTTCCAAGGTTTCTCTGCATGTTGTTTAACGATAATATCACCTAAAAAAAAAAACAACTTTTATATGATAGTATTAAATATTATAAAAACCTACCATCCATTTCAATAAATACTATATTGTTTAACACGTTGGGCTGTCCGGATATAACCAAATTATAAGGAGCATCGGGCTTGTTCCTTTTACCGATGGCATCTGTTTGTACTTCTCGACACACCATACTATCACTCTTTTTATCTACAACCTCCTGATTGAATAGAAGCTCGTTTCGCAAAACATAATTAATTTTAAATATCAAATACCGCTTAAACTTTTCGATATACGCAACTTTGGCTCTCTCATTAGTGCAAATCTGATCGTACTTCTTCCAGCCAGGCCATCCCTGAATGTAATAACACAAACATTCCGATATCACAAACTTCATACGTGTTGTTATATTTCGAACGTTGAAGTGCAAGTCCTCCACGAGGATCTCAAGCACTTTCTTCATATTCAACTGAACTACCCCTCCTTTCAAAATTGTGTTAATGCATTCGCGAAGATGATGATCTTTTTGTGTCACCTTTCGCAAATTTGGGGTCTCTTTTAAAAATGACTTCTTGGTAGACATAGTCGCTAATTTCGTGTATTTAAAGAGAATTCCAATGTTACAACATAAGCGATCGAGCGCTTAAGATATTAAATAGCGGATTACATCAAATGTAAAAGTACAATTCTATATATCAGCTGTTACTGTGTAATAAACCTTGTATATATTGGTACATAACCTGGATACCAAAGAAGTAATATGGAAGAAATACAACAATACAACCACAAATACATCCTAGAATAAAGTATTATAAAAGTAATATAAAAGAGTTACTTCGGAACAGTTCCGGAGCAATTCACATGTATGTCACAATGAACAAACAGAGTACAGATGAATAATGATAGCAAGGACTGTGGCGTAGTATGGTAAACAACACATAAGTATCGGCACCCTCCGCACCACATAAGTTTAATTTATTATATAATAATATAATAAATAGTCCGGGACGGCCGTTTCGAGGACACGAATGGTCCTCATCATCAACCGGTGACCGAATGAAGTGAGAAAAAACTTTTTCTAAAACTAAACATGCATTTACTATCCCTACTTCTTAGAACAGATATCCTTTACAAGTGCCTATTTCTACCCCCTGCACGCCTTGAAGCTACGACGTGCGAAAAATAACATGCATGAACTATCCCTTCTTCCGAGAAGAAATATTGTATTTTACAAGTGCCTAATTCTACCCTCTACGCGTCTTAAACTACGACATGCGAAAAACAACACGGCCAGATGGACGGGAAGATCTCTTTTATGACCCAAAATATATAAACGAGTGCCAGCCTACTGCAAAAGGTCAAAAAGGATAGAGTACGACAACGGTCCGTTTTCTCGGTTCATCAGATTTTTATTACTTTTTATGTAAACGGTCTCGTACGCATCTAATTCTCGCGGCGACGTTACGTTTTTAATTAATTTTAAGTCTTCTAATTTAATACTATGCCCGGTTTCATTTATATGTTGTGCCACACTCGACGCGTCCAATCTGCCGTAGCGATAATTTCGTATATGTTCTTTGAATCTAGTTTCTATCGCTCTTTTTGTTTGACCAATATAGGCTTTATTACAGTGACTACATTCAATTTTATAAATAACCGACCTTTCTCCCATTTTCGGTTTATCTTTAGATAGATCTAAAGATAAATATGTTATTTTTCGCACGTCGCAGCTTCAAGGCGTGCAGGGGGTAGAAATAGGCACTTGTAAGGGATATCTGTTTTAAGAAGTAGGAATAATACATGCATGTTTAGTTTTAGAAAAAGTTTTTTCTCACTTCATTCGGTCACCGGTTGATGATGAGGACCATTCGTGTCCTCGAAACGGCCGTCCCGGACTATTTATTATATTATTATATAATTAATTAAACTTGTGTGGTGCGGAGGGTGCCGATACTTATGTGTTGTTTAGAGTACAGATGGGTAAGGATAAAAAAAGATTTCTGCCGTCCTTTTCGATTTGAAATTGTCAACACTTCTCTGTAAACAAACTGGCGAACATATCCTCCTTGTCAATCGGTTGTGATAACAGGAGTGAGGGGAAGCAGAAATTGGGGCTGCAAATGTGCGAATCACAGAGCTAAATGAACGTTCCACTGCCGTTCCAGAACAACTCCGGAGCAGTACAGCGAACAAATCGATGTCTGTCCCTTTTCTAACTAAGGTTTTGAATTTTATGTTGAAGAATATTATTCTCCTCGTTCATGCTCCAGTAATTTTTCTAATTTTACACGTTTATCTGTGTAGTTTTCAACGAATTATGATACACTTGTTCATATTCTACTCGTTTAATTCTGTTACTTGAAGTTATCGTTTAAAGATCTTGCCAAAACTGCTTAAACAAACAAGTTTATGTTATGTTTGTTAATTGTATTTAAAAACGGTTTGTACTTGTACACACTTTATTACTCTTATTTTATATATTGTGGGGAATAATTTTAAATTCACCGCGCAAATGTATTGATGTATTTTCCTAACTTACCGACCGTGAGAGGTTGGTAAGACGGCGATATGAAGAGTGGAGGTAACGGATTGACAAAATAAATAAAGAACTAGTTTATAAGAAAAAGTGTGTTTTAATTAAAAACGAAAACCAACTCGGCTACAATATTTTGTTACATTTGAATACACCATGCTCTCTATACTTACAGCCATCATACTTCTTTGTCACCAACTTATATAAAAATCATTACACTATAACAGTTTAATAATTACAACTATAGTAATGACGGTATTTGTAAAACAACGTATTTAAAAATAAGTTTATAAAGGCATAACATCAAAGGATGCCCATCTAATCTATGAATATTATTCATATGTAGTCTTGGATCCCGGTAGTAAATCTATATGCATATCAAGACTTGTGTTTTGTTCTCCAATATCTGTATTAAAAACGGAGGAAAAATTAAAACAGCCTGCGAATTCTCCTAGCGGTACTCCTATGTCCACTAGAGGCACCAAAATATATATATATACTATTACCATTGAGGTGCCATTGTATTGAGCGATTCTATGATCCAGAACTTACAGTTAGAATCATTACAGGAAACTGTAGCAATTGAACAGATATCTGTTTTTCCTATTATTGTATTATGAATTTTTTCCAACAGAAATTAAATTTAAATATGATTTAATTGATTGAGGAAAATCGGAAACTATTATCTCATTATTTTACAGTATATTATTTATTTGTTTAAAAAAATATGACGAATAGAATATTTAAATTTTGTTTGATGAGACGGTAAAGTCCTCTAGTTATAGTGTGGTAAACTGTAATAATGCAAAGAAAGCTGTTAATTTTGTCCATATAAAATAATAATTAATATAACAAAATATTTTTTTTTATTAAACTCTTCACTCTTCACCAATAACTTGCTAATATTTTCGTATATCATGCTGAATATATTTACCTTCTTGATTGAAACGAGAAATACTATAGCTTATTAAATAATCCAATTTAGAAATTAAAATTTTCAAAAAAGGTGCCTTATTATGCTTCGATGATCTTCGGAAAGGGGGCGCGCAATATTTTATCTGCATTTGATATTCTCACGTGTTTACAAAACGAGCATACCGACTGAGTTGTTATGAAATCAGCCAATACATTCGCAGGTGCCTCCCACGTTACACAGTTTTGTGGGTAAACAGACCAAGAGGGTCGATTTTAGCGGTGCGAATTGCGTACGTTCGGTGTGTTATTGTGCGATTTGTAGAATGTCCGCGGTACAAAGGACTCCCGAAAGTGATGCATGGGCCTTATTAGCCTTGAAATCGGCACCCGCCAGCCCCTCAAAGGTGCAATGGAGCCCCGAGGAAAAGGGCGAAGCTATAGCACGTTTGGAGGGTCGCGATTTTGAGTATTTCGTGCGACAGAGTAAAATAACAATCGGCAGGAACAGTTCGAGGGGTGATGTAGATGTTAATATGGGTCATTCTAGTTTTATATCTCGGAGGCATTTGGAAGTTTTCTTCGATCATCCGTATTTCTACATGCTGTGCAACGGGAAGAACGGAGTCTTCGTCGACGGTGTGTTCCAAAGGAAAGGGGCCCCATCGATACAATTGCCCAGAACGTAAGTTCAGAATTATGTAAACAAAGTGCGCCTTTGCTATGTGTATTTTTTTATCGAGATATACATACAACAGTGTTTGTGCATGTTTATATATCGAGTAGGCCTTGAGGTTACAGCACATGGCACCTCGAAGTTGCGTCACGTGTTTTTTTCATTACCCACGATACCAAGACGGAAAAGTCGACGAAAAATCGATAGACGACAGGCCACATTGTTACACCTCACCCCTTTACAAATTTATAAATAAACATCCCATGATTCTAATCATTTTGGAAATCCATGTGAAGAATTTATTGAGCCGGTGACGTCACACTGTATATTCGCTGTTTCATTCTACGCGGCGCACATCTCTATCTAGAACGCCGCCGTATTTTGATCCTTACGATGGAGGCGATTTTGGACCACGTTTCAGCATCAACCTACACCACCATACTTGTAAATACAAATAAAACCAGTATATTGACGATGGCTAAAAACATTGCAACATTCCTGTGTACATTTCGTTATTTTTGAACACGTGGTTACGTCGTTATGAAAACATGCTCGAGCTGGCGCTGCTTGTGCTTCTCCCATAATCCGATCCCTACTACTTGTGCTCGAGACATTTGTTTATTTACGCAATGGGAATGTGTGAAGGAATCTTATAAGATTGGGAAAAATCGGGTAAATTGATTTTTCCCAAGTTTATATCGGTTCCTTTTATTTTGGGATGTGAAGTACGATCATAATCAAAAATACGAACGCAAAAATATATCGCTCAGTGTACGATAGATTCAGACCATGAAATTTACACTAAATCTGTGTACATTACAGCTGGCGCCACTTGTTGTCTATTATCTTTTAGTGTCATCTGCGCGGTATATTTGTTTATTTACACAATAAAAATGTTCTAGATAAATCTCTTGGAAATATAAATAGGACAATACGATCTAATGGGATGTATTACCCTGGTATAGTAGTCAGATTTAGATCTAATATGATTGGGTTGGTCCACATCAGACTTTTTGTTGGTATGACCAAGTTATAGAACCATTTTTGGCCCAAGTCTAACACTTTCCAAGATATTGATGCCAAACTTCTTGTTCAATTTTTCGGAACTCTGCACCAACTGTTATATAGCACACCACTGTTTTTCTTTTTTTTCTTTTTTTAATCAAAAGTGCCAAACCACGAAAAGGAAGATAACCCAGTAAAATTTTTTATGTATGCCTTCAAGAAAATATATTTGCCTTTAAGTAATGTGCAAGATCAGCACTCCAGTTACCATAGGACCGGGTCCAGTCGAGTCCCTGCAAAAAAGGCACGAATTAGTAACATCGCTGCCTTACCTCCGTAGCTAATTTTAAAAAAAGATCTCTTATTGTACATTTCAAGAAATTTTCGGGTTACGGAAGAAAATTTGGATGAACGCTCGTTTCCGAAACCGAAAGGTGCTTCCGGATACGAAACGCGGGTTACAACTATTACGGATTCCTCGGAATTTCCACGTGACGCATATACGGTAGCATGTAATGCGATCATTCAACGAATTGGAAAGAATTGTTTTTTTTTTTTTAATAATAATAAATAACAAAATAAAATAACAATATACACTGGTTTCTACTTTTTCAATCAGAAATTATTTTCGTAAAATACGATTTTGTTGTCTTCGTCTATATTAAAGAAACAAAAAGGAAAACAAAGAAAGAAAAATATACATTCCGTGAATGATGACCCTAGTAGACTTCTTCTTCTTGACACATGTAAAGGGTTTGGTGTGAATTAACAGGGCAACAACTGGAAGCTGGAATTAGGCATTTTACTAAAAGCCTGAATTCTTTTTTTGTTTTTTCCCTATTTCTAGAGCAATACCGCTCAAAATGGCGCAAAATAGAACTATCGCTTCCATAAAAATAGATTAAACATGATCCGTTTCTTGTAGAAAACAAACGAAACTCGTACCTTCCATTTTTATTATATTTTAACCCGTTTAAATGACTTAAACCTAGAGTAGAATACTAAAATCTACGCGGGATCTTTAAAGACCTGTCGGCCGTATTTAAACGTTTCCGCATTCGCCGACACGACAGCAACACGACACCGACATGCCGATGAACATCAATAAGTAAAGGGAACCCTTCTACTGACATGTCGGTGTCTTGTCGTTGCCGTTGCTGATCTGTCGCTGGGTGTCGTTTGTAAGCTTATCCATCACGTTATTACATTAGTATAGAATTAGTATCTTTGGGATAAAACCGATAAAAATAATAAAAACAAAATATTGTCGTGCTATTATCGTGTCGGTGGAATTGTCGGGAATGTGAAAACGCCCAGACTTGCATATCTACCGTGTATATTAGAAATTATTACCCTGTATATATTAAAGTTCGATTTACAAGAGGATCTTTGATTGCTGAGTATCTACAAATTACGAACGCTGTTTATCGCACAACACAATTGAAATAACAAGAGACGTACAACATATTATTTTCTTGATATGCAAAGGTGTTTGCGTAAAAACCGTAAACAAGGTATAAATTGATAAATATTCATTAGACGGTGAAAACAGCATACGGTAGTCATGTGTCTATAGCAAAAAAAGACGGCAACACTACGCGAACTAGAAAAAACGAATCACTTTCAATGCTTTACGAAACCGCATTAATATGCACAAAAGCTATTTGTTTATATAAATAAAACGTTAGGTAAGATTATGACTAAACAAGTTTTAAATTATCGTATTGTGAAGTTATACAGACGTATTTAATAACAATGATAGTGCGTCTATATAAGCAAGCGGCTTATATAAAAGGAAAAAGTGAAACAAAACAATTACTGCTTACACGTACCCAACGTCGGGTTGCTAACTGTTCTCTTGTCATCGTGCGAAGGGTATTTTTAGAATTCGTAGCAAAGGAACGAAAAAAAAATCTACGATCAAGATCATACCGTTTTCCGTCACATACACGCTTTATCTCGCACACGCAGATGGCAAAGTAAATAAATAGAAATGATTTGTCATTGAAGGTGGGTTATTGTTATAAGTCAATCTAAGACGTAATATCATCTTGAATTCCAATGAATCATTCCATGTAGATTTTATGATGACGCTAAACCAGAGATTCTCCAATTTTTGTTGTCGCTTTTGTGATTTTTAAAGCATTCCCCGTTTACATTCATTACCATAAAAACCAATCTTCAAAAACATTTTTGCTGATTTGTCCATATTATTTGTTTCATTTTTAAATGCGGCATTGTACCACTCAGCATTAACAGTAGGACGATCTTCCAGTCCTATGTCTTGCAATTCCAATTTTTCAGGAGTAACTTTTGTTTGACTCGATTGTTTCTCATAGGCCTAGTTGTTTTGTTTCGAGATCACAACAGTGATGAGAAATGAGAATATCCATTGTCAAAGCGAGTAGTGTAGATCATGTTTTTTGTGTAAAATAAGATCAATTGTTTTCACGCTGCACTGGGTTTTCTAGATCCTTATCCTGCTTCCTCCAGTTCCATCGGGTTAATGATCTTCCTGGGGTCCTCGGTCCTCGTTGTTTGGCTCTCGGAGTCTTCTTCCTGGACTCCCTCCTCGGTTACTAAAACAAAAAAATATAAGTTAGTAAGGCGTTAGTACACGCTATGGTGATACCTATGCCAGCCTAAGGGGTTCTTCGGACGGTGGCGTTCTTCATTGCGGGATTCTCGCTAGTTAGCGTCTTCCGAAAGAAGTTTTTGCCGAGCCGTGCCAGGAATTCTTGCAGTCGCTCAGTCTCGCTCAGGTGTGTCAGTGTAGCCAGCGAGATGCTTTGGGGTACGTGTAGTACTAATCGCAAGCAACGATTCTGTACAGTCGCGAGGAAGGTAATGTGGGTGGGTGCCGCCGTGACCCAGACGGGACTGGCGTAGGTAAGGATCGGGCGTATGTGTGTCTTGAACAGCATGACGCTCGTTTCAGGGTTGAGGCGGGAATTTGTGAGGATGGGATGTTTTCACGCTAAACTTTAACGCTGCTTAAATACTCGTGGGAGTAACATGTCGGTCTTCTTGAATCATGTTTCGTACGAGACCAATGTTCTTTTCGGGAACCGCGATTTTTAGCTTAGAAGTTCGAATGTTGTTATTTAAGAAAAATCAACCACGCTAAAATTCATTATACCACCGCATTGTGGTAGCTAAAGAACACAACTCGTCACCAAAGACTCGATAAATTTACTGAAAACATTCTTTACACCATAAACTATGCTTGAGCAAAACTTGTTTTAACATATCACAGTCTGCTAGGTAGGTTCACCGGAAAGAGAACAACCCTCACATTAACGTTAACGTGTTTCTCACAGCTACTCACTGAACAAATGACCAGTGTTTGTCTTTAAAACTCATTCTCAACAAATCTAAACATGCTATGTGCTCATTACGTGATATTGTTGACGAAGAATTATTAATATTTGAGTTGATTTCCTCCGTTTATTGGATTTTTAGACATTTTATTGTTCTGCCGTCTTCGGGGTAGCGCTGATAAGTGCTGTTTCTTGCCAAACTCATAGTTTTTACGCAAGTATATATACCTTACCCAAACTTTTTTAATGATTGCCTGCGACTGAAGTGAACTATATATAAGTATATACTTGCGAAGAAGTAGGTGTGCAGGAAGGAATAGGCCAGACTAAAGACAGCTTCTGCGCAAGCCAACCTGCGCGCGCAGAAACAATGACTACTGCGCACCTACCTCTGCGCAGGTATATGTAGCTTAAGCATAGGTTTTAAGATAGTAATTTCTGTCCCTTCCAATAGCTTGGTGGTCAAACGCGAGTGAGGTTGTTCTAGGGCAAGAACTGTTAGAATTGTTCGGAACGAAGATATATCTGGTGTTCGAACAGTGAACTATCACTTAGTTCTTTTGTTCGAAAAAACCAAAATTTTTGGGAATAATTCACGTGGATCGTAAAATGTGGAACAGAATCGGGGAACCGAGTTGCTTACAAATACACATTCTTTATCTAAGATAACGAAAGCTAAAATTTGACCGGGCTACCAGTATACCGATATACCGTTGAACAAATACAGGAAGCCGCATTTTTAACACGGTATATCTGCTACCGCAGTTACTATTACGTGCCGCATTTCGTGCTTCTTAAATGAATAACCAAGTGTGTAAGATCCGGTGACATACCTTTTAAATATTTTGTAGAAATATTTTTCACCGTCTCATTTTATCCTTTCAGATTAGCGAAGAGTTGAAATTTCCGGTAATTATTATTATTTAGCTAATCGGTGATGACTCCTTGTAAGGTATTTACCATGAAAGGTAGAAATAAAAATAGAGGTTTCGAGCTTATCTGTACCCATGTTATAAACACGACGATAATGAGATTCTCTTGGCTCAGTGGATATTAAAACCTAAAGACTCAGAAACTGTAGAAGAGGAAGGCTCGCACAGTTTACAAGATTGGGCTATCGCAAATAATCTTGTGAAAGGGCCTTAAACTCTGAAACTTGCGAGTAACCATCAGAAATTGAAATTCCAGCAGCAGTTACAAAAGCGCAATTTAATGAAAGGTCGGAATCAGAAGAAGAACGGCCAGAAAGCATCGTTGAAACACAAACAGCTCAACAAGAATTTAGCGCAATAAAATCCGTATCCACTTCACTCATTTCCAAAGCAATGCGAAGGAAAGGTTTAATTTTATACAAAGAAGAATTGAAGATTCTTTGCTGAAGAAAAGTGAGATCACGGACTCCTTTAAACAAACAATACATGTATGTACATATGTATGTGTGAATTTTATTAATATGTATCCCGTATATCTTGTTTATACGATTATGTTAAATAAATATGAATCCTTATAAAAATCGCTTATAGCGAGCATTGGTACCAGCCCCATCGTTATAAGCGGACCCGATTGTATGTCAGTTTTTCAAATGTGCAACTTTGAATTTATTTAAAGGGATTTGGGAGGTCTTGTGGACAAACATTGGTATTTATTGTAACTTCTTCATCCCGAACCCCTGAAGATGACTTGTAAAATTCCATTTCATGAAATCAATTACTTACACGGCACTACAAATAAACGTACCACATTCAGACGTAATAAAAAGATTCCATCATCATCCCCAGTAATAAAACAATTAAAAACACGCTTCGCAAGGATGTTATCCGCCCTTCATGGTAGCTCGTAGCGCGTACCCACCCGCACACAGGATCTCCCATTCGCATCACGTCGAACGGGAGCAGCATCAGGGTTATAGGAGATGAGTCGCGAACTTTAAGCTTTCAGAAATATACGAAAAGTGGCCGACCGCTCATTCTGAGCGACGTGTTTTCTCCCACGACATTTCTTCCTTCTTCTTGACGCATTTGGAAAGCGCACGACCGGAATGCTAAATTTAAAAAGGCGCCCGACGCGAAGAGCTTGTGCGAAACGTATATGTTCGTCCGCTAGCGAAAAATCTTCGTCCGTCGTAAAATAGATGCATCTGTAAATATGCAAGATCTCGAGCGTAGTTTTTATTATTTTTGCATGTAACAAATCGTTACATGAATACCGTTTTAAAATTTTAGACGCGGATCGTTTGTTTTAAAGGGGTGATTGCAAAATAAGAAAGAGAATTGTTAAATGCTTTGGATGACGTGTTACGCCCCATTTGTATATGTGGGCGTAGTAAAATGGATTTAAGATGTTAATGCCTACGCTTTCAACAACAAAATGTAATTGAGTGTAGGCTTTCACGACCGTAATCGATAGTAGAAATGGCTTTCGGGTGATGTCGCGTAGTTAATATTTTACTTGACGTTTCGATCTTCTGAAAAAGCTGACCGCATTATCAGCGAAACGTCAAGTAAAATATTAACTACACGACATCACCCGAAAGACATTTCTACAACAAAATGTAATTATAGAAGTGACTTCTTCTTATAAATGTTGACATTCACATCAGATCAAAGCTTATGAATATTAATTTGGTGAGCTTTAATAACTCTACCCTTACCACGTATTTCAGAAATTGAACTAAAATGTTAGATATTCGCTTTTTTTTACATAATTCCAGAGCATTATGATTCTGTGGTGCTGTTCCTCATTAATACGCTGACTGCATTTCAAAACATCTATGGAGAATTTTCAAGCAGAGGTCTTCCAGCTTTTACAAAGGACGTAAATATTTTGGGAAGATTCCTAGATTGATCAGGGCCAAAATTTATTAAACATTAAGAGAACATCGAAATCTGAGACAGACCGTAAAACTTGTTAAAGTGATAAATTTGTTTTTAATTAACTTGTTTATAGTCCAAGAATCGATGCAAATATTGTTTAGAATTAACTAATTAATTATTTTTATGTTGCATTTGTAAAAATATCTCCGAGAACCACGTCATCAGACGATATGTGAAAAATGTACGCTAGCAACAGCGATGCACTCGTAATCATCCGAAGATGCGTGAACCTATCCTCCGAATAGCCATTCAAAGAAAGATCGCGCTATAATTTCGAGGTTTATTTGTAAATAAAGCTGCGCTACGCAAGGTCATCTTCGGAACATTAAGAGAAGTTAAATATATCGACGGAAAGGAGGCTGAGTGTACGTTTTGTGTAGTATATTTGTATCTGTTCGCGTGTGTGGACTTGCGATCGTTTCGAATTTATCACATACATGTACTTCTACGTTCGCAACGCCCGAAGAACACGAACATGTCTACGGACACGTATAAATAAGACTGAGCATTCCACTGGCCTCAAATCTCGCGATTTATGTATGTCGCAAGACGTATTATTAACTTGATTAGCAATATTCTAGGCTCTTCTGTTGTGCGCTGTACTCTATTTACATAACTGCATAGCAGTTGTTTTCCTACACCATGCACGTTCTATAGAAATCGTACGTTGTATTCGTTTTAAATATGCTTCCGTCTGTTAAACAGATTCATAAAAGATTTTTTACCGATCCCGTCAGAACCATCTGATGCTTTCTTGTTGCCTGTTGTTGTAACAACATTCGAGAAACAGACAATTTTTCTTCAAAAAAAACTGAATTGTTTCTGTAATTATAGTGGGTGAGTTAGGAAAAGTACCAACTTATTCATTTTAAATTAAACACCCTGTATATTTCTGAAGATTCTAATACTCCTCTGAACGATTTTAATGGGTTTATCTATTAAAATGGCAATTCGCAAAATTCTCTTAAGATATTTAGAGATCAACTACATTCTAGATGTACAGTGATATTTTTATATTTTGTCTCCCCCTGAGACGATGTACCTATACATTCTACCACTCGTAGTCCCCGTGCGTTTGGAACGCGGTTCTGTGCTTTTATTTACTGAAGTACTAGGCCTTGCCACGCGAAAGATGGTATCGATATTTAGTTGTTGCAAGGGGGAGACAAAACATAATTCGACCACTGTACCTATGTTAATTTAATTTTGTTATAAAAATATAATGTTTATTATGATTTAAAGGTAGAAAAACATGGATTTTCAGCGACTTCTAACACTACATCAAACTTTTTGTGTCCTCATTAATTACAATATTTCATGCTCCAGATTTAGGAAGAGTTATCACATGAGTACATTTTTTTCTTACTTAAATCAAAATAATTCTATTATCTCGCCAATTATCTATTATTCGATACCCTGCATAGATTGCTAGCATACAATAGATGTATCGGCACAATAACTACTCATTTTATCAAATCGTTAAATAAATTCTAAACGCAATTATATGGAGGTGGTCAGAACATAACAACGCTGTATAGTAGTAAATATCGTATGCATAAGCAAACATGGATTAAGGCAAGGTCTATTGATTAGCGATGCGATGAAAAACGCACTTATTTCGACATTGTTGCCTTAAATAGACATAAATGCGCGTCGTATTTATAGATTGTGATCGTATTGTACTTTGGAAATCTCGAAATACGTATGAAGTGTTTGTTTTGAGGAAATTTTGCGCAGCCTATCGTGACTACGAATTCATCTTTGTTTTATTGGCGTTAAATTGTTGTCATTTGAAAATACTACCAAACGAAATAAGATTAAACCGCTTTAATCTGAAAATGCTCTTTTTGCATCGCGGCAATTCGCTCCGGATAATTTAGTCGCAACGGCTTTAATCTTCGGAAAATGGTTTGATTGATGTAAAAACATGAAACACGCTTTCTTGTTTTATTTGCGCACGCCAGTTAGAATGAGCTTAAAATAATCGGATTCCCTTGGCAGGCCAAGTTACGTTTTTCTTGGAAGATTGTACAGTTTTAGAATTAGAATGGCACAAACGAATAATATATAAAATGGACAGTACGTGGAAGTGTGTATTTTTAGTAATTATAGAAAAAGCCAAATTTCACTCTTACTACGTGAACGCAACTATTGATATTTTACTCATCCGAAAAAGCTCGGTCTACTTTTACCTTAATTTTCCTGCCCGATTAAGCGGCAAACTCCGAATTCCGACACTGTACAACTCCCGACAAAGGAACTGAGGAATCAAGTCAGAGAAGATGTCGACCATGTGCCTATGACGATCCGTGTTGTATGTAAATTGCGTTAAATCGATTATGATGATGTTCGTTTAATCTCATATAACATTTATGGCATTTTCAAGGTGTGATCATGGAAAACGCTCTTTTCTTGGTGAAAAAAAATCGGAGATTTGCCTAATTTAATTGTCCATTTAACTCCATTTAAACCCTCTTTTTTTTAACTAGCAATTTTGGGATCTAGAAACTTTTAATTAATCTCACCAATTAAATTAAATCCTAACTTATTCAAATAGCGCTAAGCTAAGCTACTGGTAAAATTTATTGAGTAACCAGCAAATAATGGTTTAACTTCGCTCAAATTATTCCGGATGATAAAACTTCGAAATCTATATTTAAAATACAGCCTTAATTTTGCACGTGAACGCAAATCTAGTAAATTATATATGTATATATATATTTCTTCATATATTTTCCATTCAAACTTGAAGGATGTACGAGTTTATTTTCTCGCCTCTCGGGAGGCTGTCACCGAAAACAACAAAGTAGAAACGCTACTGAGTCAACACGCACCTAAATACGTGCGGCGTGGGTACAAATTTAGATACGGTAATGTGGTAATTTTTCTAGCGCATTGCATTAACGCGACATAAATATAGCCTTGCTTTTGTCAACAAGTGAAACCTTGTAATCTCCCCGCGCTGTATTGTCGAAGATATACGGATCAATTATCGAAAATGGCGTTCCAATTTCGGGCGTTTCGAACTTATCTGCGCTAAATGTCTGGCACCGCAAAAATCCGAGATTTTCATTCTCCTATAATCCGTACTACACGCTCATACGCGAGCTTAATCGGCGAATTGTTATTTGAAACTGCGCGAGACGAGTAAACAACGGGAGCGTTATTTGGGCATCGTGATTTCACTACTATTTATGTATGTAAATATTTAGTGAGTCGCGGGTCCGTATTCTGGGTTGGGATATGAAACAATAAACAGCGTCCTGTCGCCAAATTATAATTGCGGGAGTTTATTTCCAACAAACGTACATACATTCGTGACAACGCGGTTGCTCACAGGTGTTTAATTAAATTAGAACAGTAAATGAGCAACTTTCCACGGTTGCGGTGAAACTAGATAGACGTTTCGTAAAACTTTCCAGATTACTAATGTTGTTTGTTGCATTTCGTTGGAAATTAACAAGCGATCACCCCGAGGTGACACCACCGGCCGGATTAAAACTTGGCAAATTTGTAAAGTCCATCGAGTATTGTAAAACGCCGCTCTCCGTTTAAGGAGTGAAAGCTACCCCTGAAATTTCGGCGATTTTCGAATTTTTGCAATTTATACCGTTCATACCAATAAATGTTTTTCCAAGGACTTGCTCTGCCCAACAAAAATCTTTGTATTTCGAATTTTTTGAATCTCAATTTTGAAAAAAAGAAAGACCTCACGATGGGCCAAATCTGCCGAATATGGTACCACTTTTCCTCATTAGTTCAGCGTCAAATTGGTCTAATAAACCAGCATAGTACTATCCCGTAGTTACCTTTCCTGCTCCGATAACTAATAAATATTGTGTTCCGCGAATCCCAAAGAATTGTTGCCAAAACTAGATGAAGTACAATCATACCTCCCGCTGTTTAGCAGTTTCAATACTTTCATCGGATGGAACAAACTATACAACATCTGTTTTTATTCTGGACTTCGTCGCAACTTGTTCATTTACTCTGTCCAAATAATATACCAAAGAAATTTTGCTTATATCTCCTCCACGCGATCACATCACAACTATTAATTTTGTGAAAACTCGCAATAATCCCGGAATTAAACAAGAAGCAACATTTGGCCACGTCACTGTAATGTAGGCAACGCGCACGTTTTTCTAGATCAAATTCGGTCCATTACCGATTTTGGATCCGGTTATTATTCAGAGATTACCAGGAAATCTTAGCAAAAGGTATTATCTTTTATGCGGGCAAATATCAAGTTTGAGATAAAGTGATTCGTGTAATTCAAGAAGAATTTACGATAAGATACGTCTTCTTAGAAAGGCCAAAGCTCAATTTGGTGGTGCCAGAAATAATTTCTCGCCGTGTAGTGAACATCAGTAGATTATGAATTAATGACGAGCTCGTACTTCAACTTATTATTTCCTGCTTTGGGTATCCGTTACACATGTATCGATTGGGCACGACGCAACATTGATAAAACGATAAGTAATAATTAATTAGGTGTTTTTTTTATATCTGGCCTCATGCCGGAAAATCATTTTGTACAATCGACATCGGATATTTACATTAGTCATATTTTATTTAACAAGGTAACAGTTTGTTTGGTTCGACGCATGTTCAACGTCTTTATGATAATCCAGTATATCGCTTCCTTCACTGATATTGATTTTGTTTAAAGAAAAAACAACATACTACATAATAAAAAAAATATTTTATTTTACAAGTTATACGACGTGTTTAGCTACTATGTGAACGGAAGACATTCGTTTTTGTTTTTGCTACTTAACGTCTGTATCCGCGAATTTCGTAACACCCCGTATAATACTATTCCTTTTAAGCGTTTTAATATGCTTTTTTCATGTTACAAATGTTCAATAAACTAACTTATTTCTAATAATACTGTTGATAGCGAACTAGGTGAGCTTTTTTTATATGATAATTATTGAAGCTTGAAGGTTTGAATAGTTTGGCATGGCCCCATTCTTCCTTTCCATTGTCATCTCAAAATTAGCACCTACTCAAATCCAAAAATTATCGCTACTATCTACAACCATAAATGAAGCAGAAAAAAGCCTCCTCTATTCCTACAATTTATACTAACGCGTTTTTGTTGAGTCAGTGCGTGCCTAAGCCTCATTTCAAACACCAAAAATAACGAAAATATTAGCACAAAGATAAATAGTTGTGTTCCCGGCCACCTGGTCCAAAGGCATCCGATCCTGTTTATTCATTAAGCTTATAGGTGGCGTTCGAATTGGAAAATTTCCAGCTTTTTTTTCCCACCAACGCAATGTACGCTGCGAATGGAAAAGATTGTGGAAGTAAAACATCGTCGACCTTGATAACAAAATTCCTGGCAAGATTGGCATGGGTAATATCCGATTTTGAATTTATATCATTTTATGCATGTTGGTGGCTACATTTTTCTTTCCAAATATAAATATGGGAAGAGTACCTGGGCGATGAAGAAGCATGGATTTAAAGGATGATTTATTGCTTAATAAGAATGCCAGATATGCTAACAAATTGCTTCCATATTGTATTAAGACGTCCCAGATATGCTAACAAATTGCTTCCATATTGTATTAAGACGTCATTACTACGACTTCGTTATAATCTCCAATAATTCGCAGGCTTATATTTAATTACAACCATAGCGTGTTTGATTTCAAATTACTACAAATTACGAAAGATCTTGTTAATTATACATTAAGAAATAACACTTACTGCGAATGATTAAACTCACAAGCGTAATTTCGTTCCAACAAAAAAGAAAAAAAAAGGTACACTACGGACATATTCTGTCATAATTTGCGTCGTTTTCGGTAGAAAAAAGGCAACAATTATAATGGAAATTGCGTTTGTAGACTTAATAAGCTCGTTAATTGCCTAATTAGTCCCTGAATTATGCTTTAATTATCTCGGTGGAGACGTCATATCTCGTGCTACGTAGGCAGCTATGTTTTTGGAAATATGAACAACTCCGAATGAAATGTTTTGATTAGGTGCTTGAAAATGATAAATTGCCCCTCTTTGTTAAGGTAAGATATACAAAGTGTGGGCGGAATATAAAAGACGGTGTTTATTGAATAAAAGAGTTGTTTCTTTTTAGAATTTGCGGAAAATGATGGATTTGCACAAAAAATGCGAAGGGTGTTCGGGAATGTGATGGCGACTGTTTTTTGAGGTGGCGTTATCGACTACCTAAAAAAAGGAAAACCAATAACGGGGACGTACTGCGAATCATTACTTGGCAAGGTGAAGGCAGAAATTGCAGCAAAATTGCCATATTTGAAGAAAAAGATTGTCGTTACACCAAGACAATGCGGTCTCACACTTCAGTACTGGCCATAGCAAAATGTACAAATTGGGGTTGAGATTGACGGACCCTCTGCAACAGATCTGCCCCCCTGTATTTTTTTTTCTCTTTCCTAGACTCAAAGTTTCGCTGGGAGGAAAGAGATTTTCATCGATTGAGGTGGCAAGTTCTTTGACAATTTTTTTGCTTCAAATAAGAAAGACATCTAACTCAGGATGACTTGCAATATTATCTTGTTATTCATCGGCCTTCGGAATTATCGTTCTCGACTTAACAAATTAGGTACAATCTAGCTTTCGTTGAATCTGGCAATTCGATTTAACTCGAGATCCTCACGTACAGCAAGTCTTAGATTAGGAAGAGAAATGTTTATAATTTTTATCTTTTCTAGTCGCATTACCTGGATATAAACAGATACTTCACTAGAAACCATATATATAAAACTTAGTAACCTGACCCCAAAAAACTAGCTAATTATAATGCTGAGGCTATTATTTTCCTAAAAATATCTCAATTAGAAATTCAATTCTACTCGTAGCATAGCATGAAATTCGAATCAAACGTCACTAACATACATAAATATACTATTGTATAAACTACTAGAAAATAAGGTTGATATTAATCGAACTTCATTCATAAATGTACTAGGTGCTTATCGACGTCATTAATAACCCAAGTATTGCGAAACTTTACTATATTAACTATTTTTCAGTATTTATTTAATACAAATTAGCCAAGTTTCTCCTCTTCCAAAAATGTACATTATACAAACTGTATATAACGTAAAATAGTATATTTAACGTATAATCCGCAATAACATTTATTAAGAGATTAGGCAGCTTTGGTAAAGGTTCGTTTTCTAATATGTTGGCAACCGTGCCCAATCTATGTTTGGAGCAGCGCACCGATAAGGCTGATACCTGATCATTTTAATAGGTAAGCGTGAATTTTAGCAACGTAATGTTTATTATTTACGTGTATGTATGATTGGTGACATGTACTAATTTGCTGAAAAATTCTTATTAAGCTTCTGGTCACAGATAACGTTAATCATTACGCGTTATTAGATTACAGAAATATTTATCAATGAAGTTGTAACTTTATTTCGGAACGTGTATACTTAAATATTTTTAATTATTTTTTATAACTTATAATTCTAATAGCGTTAATAAATTAGCCAGATTTCGTAAAAATCTTTTGTTTATTAAAATAGTTTTATAAGCTATTTTACCTCAAGCAACAAAACACATACTAAATACTACGAAAATAAATGTCGTTGTTTTGTTTGATACAGATCTGTACTTAATCAGATAAAATCATTAGGGCAAAGCTAATTTACGCGATTCAATCAATTAGCACATTTTTTTGGACTTACGACATTGTTGCCCATGTGCGTTATGTAAAATGATAAAATGAAGCAGAGTTGCTATTAGAATAGAATAGGTATATACTTTGGAAGCTGCAGTAAGTTCCAATGTCTGGAAATATGTGCCTCAAGGCTCCGTATTGAGCCCGTTACTCTTTATACACGTCGCGCCTTTTAATGTTAATGAAAAAAATTGTCTTTATGCCGATGATACATCCATCTTAGTCAAGACCAGTGTGCGACGGTGATTCGTTCGAAGTAATCTAAAACAAAATAATAAATCTGAAAGTGTTTTTGTTTAGTACCAAGACAACTCATATCGGATTATAAGAAAGATGTAAATTGGCTAACGCATTTACGTCACAAGAAGGCTCAAATACATCGCAACACATAAGGTAGCACAAATATATTATTCTGGCATCCTCTCCTTGACTTATTCCTCCAATTTTGAAAGAAATGCCTTTTTGGTTTCTGCATAATCTGAAACAAAAACCTGCAACATCACGCTGTTCAATACGAAAGTAAGTAGAGCTGCAGCTGTTGTATCACCGCCTCTGTAGACTGTTGAGGTTCAACTGTCCATGGAAATTATACAATTTATATTAACCAGCACATTCATCGGAATTATGATTAAGAAACAAAAGAGCTAGTATTACTTGTCTCTAAACCATCCTGCAAAAAAATGTAGCTGTAAGCAGATTTAAAGGATAAACAATCTTTATTTAAAACATTTTTTCCATATTATTACAAATACACCCTGTATATCCCGGAGTTGTTTCTTACAATTAGTACCATTAGGTTGGTTATTAGAATCGATTTTTTAGTAGAAGTGCTTTTTGATTGCGCTTTGCGCCTTGTTTAGAGTTATTTACTTGTGAAACACTTTGTAGCTAAAAATGTATATTCTGACGTCACTTTCATCCTCTAAAAGTAATTTAAAATTGATTTGTCATTTACTTTTAAAGCATTCCTTAAATGCATCACGACCATAAAGAATAATAACCGTACTTTTGAGAAATATCCCCCTTTTCTGTGCTTTATGAAATATCACGATGATACATACTTCTAGGTACTATGCGGCTTCCAAATTTTACATATGTTTATGTTTACGATTTCCAGCAACTTATTTACGTTCGTTTATTTTGTTGACTTTCTTAAAATGCCGAAAATAACACTGCGTAATGCATGATAATAATGTCTGTCGGCAAGATTGCAAAATATCGTATAATCTTTGGTGAAAGGTAACTCTGTTTGTTGCAAAATTTAAAAAAATGCTTTTAAAATGAATACACGGCTTGTTAATAATGCACGGTGTCACAGTTAACAATAGGAACAACTTATAAATTCTAACCTGTAGGTGTTAGGTGTATTATTAGAAGGGAGACATTACTTTATGCATGTACCTACTTCGAATATAACCAGAAATGAATTCATTCATTTATCATAATGTTGGCCATAAACTTGAAAATCTACGTTTAATTAACGGTGCATAAGTATCTGTAAAACAGCAATCTTCAAGGTAACTATTATATATTTACTTGAAAACGTTTACATAAGGTGGTACTTCTAAGAAACTTATTGCCGCTTTGTGAATGGTTTTTTTTTTCTGCTGTAGAAACCTTCTCCGCCTTTCTCCATCAATCCGCTTGAATTCCTTGTTAAATTCATAGTTACCTCTTTATATTTGAGAACGTTTTCATTATTGGTAACGGTTTTGGCCCGATGGTTTACATTTGAGATGTTCTACAATGCATTCAAATTATTTGAGTGTTTGAAAGAAGAAAAGGGTTTTGCAAAGTAGATTGATTTCCGCGATAGAAGCATATCGATCTGCCAATATGGCTCCTGCCCAGAATTCAATCTACATTGGACATTAAATGAGGGAGAGATTTTGCTGAGCTTGTTACCATTGCTAGGCTACTTTGGTAGATTGTACGATTTTACGATGTATCAACGTCATCATCGTAACCTAAACTCATGTATCGGCTAATTGCCAATGTTGAATTGCCCCCCATTTTCTTTTTTCATTTGTTTCTATTCATTGCTAAAATTTCGACCTCTCTCCACTCCAGTCCTTTACCCTTCAAATGCAGTCAATCTCATCATTCCACTTCATTCATGGTCTACCTATCGCGTTGTTTTTGATTTTCCCTACTTTCCACACTTGCTTGCTCGGGCTTGCGTTAGGCATTCTGTAAATATGATCAAACCCTCTCCGTGCAATTTTTTCTCTACGCATTTTACGCCTTATCTTTGCCAGAGGCGAAACTAACTGAGCTGAAAACAGTTGATCACGGTAACTCAGCATGACTCTTTCTTGGTAATTCGAAAGATAAACCGGACATGTTGGAGAGTCGCAAATTTATAAAATTGCATGACTTTGGTTACTATATGGACCGGATTCAGTGAGCATATTAGGTAATACACATACGGTAGGATAGAATCGTCAAGTGTAGCACAACATACAAACGAAACCGGGCAGAATATTAAATTAGAAAACCTGAAATTGGTTAAGAACGTTTACCGCGAGAATTTGATGAATAGAGAGAAGGGACCGTTGTGCCGATACTTTAATGTTGTTTATAGAATTTGTTTGTTGCGCTTGTAACTATCTTAACAAAAATGATGAAATCGGGTCAATGGTTTTTTCCCTCAAAATTGACCTATTTATAATAATAAATTGGATTGTATGTTTATTTTAAGTATAACGATAAGATATTTTAACGTTTTTGCATTATAACATGCAGCGTAATTCAAATTAGCAAAGGTAGCAACAGCAAACTAGTACTGTTTTCGCCGCTGATTAATATTAAATAGCATAACAACTACTGCAATTGAAAAATATAATAATCAACTGCAAACATCACATTGGAAGCGAGTTAAGTTTATTGTTCATATTATTACCGACGTATGAAGTGTATATTCAACATAATCGATGGCGTATGCTTAGTATAATAGCCATCACCGACGAATCTACGCTGCGGTAGCGAATAGTAAACGAAAACAACACGTATCAATTTAAATTTTCACCATTGACCTTAGGAATCGATCGGCCTATTGGACACAACTAATTACGTATTTATACAGTTTAGGGAGACCGTTTGTGTGTGTGTGTGCATCGCTGCGAGTACATTAGTTTAAACAACCAACGCGCTCTTGTTTTCTCGTTATGCGTAAATATTATGTATTGATGCGGTGGAAAGAAGCGTAGATACGCCGCAATGTTAATTAAACTGGGCTCTCGTCGAAGAATAAAATGAATTTGAATCATGGAAATAAATAGATGCTAAACACATAAGTTACAACGTATTGCGGCAGAAATTTTTGCTTTAATTAAATTGCTAAGTGACCATAAAATGAAGACAACAACGACGAAATCGACTATATTCGTTGTTTTGTTACTTCAAGCCTTCCCAGCAACATTTGTGTAGATTATTTTTTAAAAGTGCAAGTGTTAATCGCCTTATTTATTTGCTATTAACATGTTATTCAAGTGGATATTAAAATTGTTTAATTTATTTTTATGATTACCGCAGCAATATATTTATGAATTGTTTACGGATATTGTAATGAAGAAAATTGATACTAAAGTCCAATTGTTAAATAGAAATAAATTAAAAGTGTGGCATTTTAATATCAACCAAAAAATTGAATTATACACAAAAGATAAACACTTCTGAAAGATAAACAAAGGTAATATTCATTAGATGCACTCATTTTAATTGCCAAATCTTACTATTCGCTGTATGTTGGGATGAAGTCAACATATCGAGAATTTTGTACACGAGTATGACCTTTCCACCACTAATTAGCAGATGCTCTGCAGATGCTACGCCACTGAGTGTCTTTAGCGCCTGTTTCGATTAATAAGCAATGTTGTTTAAGTGTTTTGTAAACTAATTTATAAAACTAATTGAAGATATCGAATATTTTACGAAATATTAAGGCAAAAAAACTACTCTTTGCCAAAGTCCGACTAATGTCGCTTAAACTGCTTCAACGATGCTTTGGAAATGTTCATTCGAATGAGATCCGGAGTGAGCTCAACGCGCAGTTATCTTTTCATGCCCAAATCTCCACTCAATATATGAAAAATACGTTCTTTCGAGATGGACCCAGCCTCTGCTATCTCCCTAGAATTAATTCGACGGTCGTCTAGCACCTTCTCCGACGTTACCCGCGATAGTTGCAGTTCCTGGTTGCCCCGAATATTCATCATCAACCAAACTGCTACGACTACGTTAAAATTCAGCTGCCCATAATGTCACTGTGGCAAATGATGGTCCCCTAATTCGGCTTTAATTTGCTTTTCAAATGGAAAAATTTAATAATGGCTTGATATTGGATTTTTACAGAGACGGAATCTTCAAAAGCATTTCTCTACGTATCCGCATTTATATTCGGTACCGCAATATTTTAATGTTGAAAATTGAAACTTTTGATTCTGCCCTCGTAAAATATCATAAATAAAAAATTACATAGTTTTTTTTTAGCCGAAAAGTATTTTCGTTTGTAAATGAATATGTTATACAGCAGAGCGTCAATAATTCTGGCCTCAAAAATCCGGATCGTTGATAATCCGGATTCGATAAAAAATAACTTACAGGTTGGAAAGGATTTTAGCAAGTTTTTTTACGTTAAAAACATCTACCGGCCCTTTTATTTGTGCACTTCAGAAGGTCGAAAACTGATAATCCGGAAATGGTCCGGTCTGAATTAATCCGGATCATCGACGTTCTATTGTATTATTAATTCACTCTAGAAGAATTATTTAATTTTGACCGCTGTACATTGGACACTCAACTCCAAGGCTATTTTAATTGATTAACAACAGAAATCTTGAGTGGTTAACATGTTCAAACGGGCAAAATATATTGTCGATGTGATTGAAGATCAAGATTGGTAATCGGCATCTACCAGACGAAAATTAAAAAAAAAAGTTACGATCAGGAACAATAAAGTGCAATCGTGTTGTATCTCTACTCTTGTAGGACTGGATGCAAATGTTTTGGTTTAATGTTGGCGTCCCTTTCTAATGTTTCAACCACTCCAAATTCTCCAAATTTTCTTGATGCAAATGGGTCGTTATTTTTGTAACAAATCTTAACTATTTGAAACCACTGATTTTAGCTGAAAACAAATAACCATAAGAAGGAACATCTATACTACTACGTCATTCAAACTAATAACCACTTAGGTTATAAACATATGTTATCATACACGTATAAATAGCAACTTGCAATGTTCCAATGTTTTGAATAATGTATAATTTCGCGTTATACATGACTAATAATTGACAATAGATTTAGTTTGGCTTGAGTTAAAAATATAACTAACAACTGCGTTAAGAAATGATAACTTTCGAATATGATCTGCACATGTTTTGTATCATTAATAGGCAAGTCATGATGATAGAACATATAACAATATACCAAAGCGCTTTTACACGGTCGATAACGTGTTTAATAATATTGATATTTTGATGTGAATATGTTTAAAGTGAGCGATAAACGACAAACACAGACTTTCACAGCTTTCCTATCTACGTAAACACACGTCTATTTCACAATTGCATTATTCGGTTGTCATGTGTCAATGAAATGGTTCGTTCGATCGCTTATAATACTCTAAAAATATCGTTTATATATCAATCGAAATTTCGAACTAAGATTGATTGGAACTTACACGATAATTGCATGAAATACGTTTCTTCTATAAGAACATTTTCGCTTGCGTTAGGATTGTTAATAATACAGGACAAGTAAACACTACACCGAATCGAACAAATAAAAATTGGGTAAAACAGATAAGGTCTTACTTGCATTATCCACACACTATTTACGAAAACAATACCTTGCGTTGATGTTGCATAATATAAATTTTCAAATAAGTGTTTTGTTTTGAAAGTTGTATCGATAAGCACTTTTCTTTCAATGGATTCGCCTTTTTTGTATAGATGACAACACTACATTTGGCAATATTCAATTGCGGATTATTAATAATGCACTTGTCAGCAACCACGTTGAACTGATTTTGCAAGTAGATACAATCAATGTTTGAAATTATCGACGAAAACACGTTGAGATCGTCCGCAAATGCATAATTATTACAATCAATTTGCTCGTTAATAAGAAGAATAATAAAGGGCCAAAATTTGAGCCTTGCGGCACTCCTGATGTGGCTTCAAAGAGATGTGATTTGAACTCATTACAGTGCGCGTACTGCGTGCGATTGGCCAAATAGGAAGAAAACTGCGTTGTCAATGAATTGGCATATACTTGTCCGCCAAGCGTCGAGGTCATCATATACTGGGTGAAAATGGGTAAGTTGGAGATGGTTGATATATTGAATTATAATATAACGCCGTATAAGCTATAGCGTGCTATAACCATGCGGACTAGTTATATATATATGTATATCTCACATGCGTCATTCATTCTAAAATTCCAGAGCAAATTGCACCTTTGTATCCAGCGGCAAATCACATTTGCGCTATTACTTGCATAAAACAACATCGTGTGATGTGGTATCACCAACCGACGACCAGCCCAACGTACAACCCAATTAATTTTATTATCTTATCTTATCGCCTATTAAAATTAATAATACAATACGCGGTCTAACAATAAGTAAAAGTTTGTTTACGGTAAGGAGACCTTGATGTAGGCTGCGATTGAGGCGAATTCGCACGCGTTTAGTAATAAGTGTTCCTCGCTGTTCGGATCTAAATCCACGCTCAAAGGCTTGAAATTTAAATAATTCAAAACGGATATTTTTAACTACACGAAGCTGGAAGATCGATACATTCGACGCTTATTTCTACACGGAGAATAAATAGAGGTTGTTAAAGCCTAAAATAATCCACGAGAATATTCGTTATGAAATGTTAATATATTGGGAACCGCTGAAAAATTGTGGTAAAATGGCGAATATTTTAAAAAATAAGACAGTTTATACCAAAATTAGTTTTTTCTATAATTGTGTTTGTAAGAGCTTGATGGTAGGATTTTTAGGTTTTCTGCAAACAAAATTACAAAGCAGTTGGTAGTTGGCGTCAATGATATTTAAATTTATTAAAAATTTACCACACACGAATGGATATAATTTCTTTAGCGGTTGCATCCTGCTTTATTTCTTAATCACTACTTCGTATGGTCTGATCCTCGTAATTCGGCGTCTGCAATGCAAAGATCAATAGTTTTTCTTCGGTCTTTTAATCTAGAACCGTCTTGCGAGAACTTTTCTAGACCGAGGATACGTCTATATCGGGTTAAGGCGTAAATCCTCGTGAGATAAAAGATCCTCTCTTTATATGTCTCTCCAGACAACCTCACACCACCGCAAAATTTCCATCTCCGAAGAGGAGAGGTTTCCTAGCCGCCGTTCCGGAAGTAGAATGTGATAATACGCTAATAATTCGCGATGAGAATATCGAGGACGGGGTCTGCCCGTCGTATTTTACCAGCGTACATGCATTCACATGTAATAGGAAGTCGGAGCGAATCCAACAACCTACATATTATAATATTGCTCTTCGTATTATCGATCTGCAACAATTGCGAGAAGAACAGACGACGATTAATACAAGGACACCGACGAAGACATCACGACAGTGCTTGTTTATGCCTGCGTGTATATGTACACAGTTTCAATAGACTACATAGCAGCTACAGTACGTATTAACGTGGCTTTCATGCAGTATCTTCTGACTCGAATGCTGTAACTAATCGATTGTGACACTATTTTAAGGCATTCTGTAAATAAATCCAGACCATGTGACTCCGTACAGACAATTCTTTCTCCATTTTATATTGTCCTACGTTTTAAATATAGCGTGCTATCCGTCCGTACGTCTGCGAACCTTTTATTGCGAAAAAGGGCGAGGTAAAATACCTGAGCAATGTTTAGAATCGCATCTTCTGGTTTATTTGCGTCATTTGCCGCGTACTATTCAAGTTTAAAATGTTTTCGTTTAAAACAATTAGGTTGTTGTGACTATATGCTCAATGGTCAATGTCTTCTTAAGATGCTGGGTTTCGGCATGAGCCGTGGAGTAAGGAAAATCACCGAAACCCCATTTTGGGAGAGGCTTCGACCCCGAGATCTGAAGGGGCTTATATTAAAATATTTGGTCTATTATTTGTATTTTGTTTTTGAAAAGTAATTTGTCATATATCGTGGAAATTACTTGTTATCGATCAGAAATCATTGAAGGTTTCCCATTTCGAAAGAGTGTGGTTTAGTGTTTAACGAAAAATGTATTTTGGGAACGATCGAATTATAAGGGTTGAGGTCACATGCATAAAACAATGTCCAAAATTAGGCAATTTAGAGGAGCTCAATTATATACCGCTTGCAACAAATACAAAAAATTTAAAGCATATAAATATGCTAATGATACGAGTAGGAAAACTACTGCGTGACTCACAACATTGACCGAAATTAACTGCAGGACGAGTTAATTGAATTCCTGCTATATTACTCAATGCTTCTATTTGCTGCAACATTAAAACCTATTTGTTTGTAAAACGGATATTTTCCTTGTTGGTTATGTATTCGGTTAAAAACAACAATATTTTTTATGTATTTCTATAATTAACAACATTAAATGATTGTAAGCACATAAAAAAATTGATTACAAGAGCGAGGTTGAACTACTCGATATACGACTGAATTTGTTTGTAGGTGTTCATTTATGACTATTCAGAATTTAAAAGTGTCCTCAAAGCTCAGCAAAGCCAAAAGTAGAGTCATAAGTAAATGAAATAAACTTCGCCTGAAAGTAAGATTTGCAGAGTTAAGCATAATTAAATAAATACTCTACATTGGAGTTGTTAAACCATGAATACTAACCAGTTGCAAAATTCAGAAATTAATAAAAATAACTAAACAAATAGGCCCAGAAGTATTAGCAAAAACTTGGAAAAAAAATAGAAATCAAAAGGTCGCTGAAACTACCGGCAAAACAATCAGCTATTGAAACTAGTTCCTCTCGTTAAAGACGATGGTTGGATTTTGACTGGATATTGCCGGTTAAAGTTCTTCTTCAGGATGGCATTAACTAAAGACCTGTCATGAACTGGCCACTAAATTAAACACGAGAAAAAGGAAGACTTTGTTTGCACATCAAATTAGGAAGCGGCCGCACCTTGCCGCCATTAGAGCAACTCCTTTGAGCGACGCTCTAACCTAAATTAAAGATTCGTTGGTGGCTTCAAAGATTGCCATGTCTATTAAGCTGGCGTAGCCGCTTCATAAGGCCGCCAGCAAACCAATTACATACGTTGTTTTTAATTTGTTACCCAAAAATTAATTTTGTTTCTCCATCCGTTTCCGACAAAACGATGGCTACGCTAGCCTAATATTGCCGCACTGTAACTTTTGATCCGCTGCAGATATCAATACAAACTAAACGGCTTGTTTTCCTGCTAATTTGTTGCCGAAGAACAACCTGCTGGTTGTTGATTTGGTGCGCACGAAAAATATGTTGTAACATTAATTTCGATGTAGTTTACGTGAGTTGACGCGTCTATAAAACACCGCAACCGTTTTAATTATTAAGAGGCAGGATATAATTTAAGCAATTACGCTAATGTAAATATAATAAAACCTATAAATAATACGAAATACCGCAAGAGGACGTTGCTATCTACACACGGCGTACTATCGTATATGCGAACTTGTTCGAAATTAATTGAAATTTCGAATTTCATTAAATATAATCGTCATGGAACAGAAGGTACTTTTTTTACTTGCTGAACGTTGGGGAGTTATTCTACTAGAAGCTGCAAATTCCAGGAGACATTACTTTAATTATATAATAGTGGTTTTAATACACATATTTTTACCTCTTATCTACGTGTTGTGATATTGATAATTTTAGAATTATCAGGAATGCCAAGTGTAAATAATTTATTTAAAGAGGAAAATAGGGATTTCCCCGTCCAATTATATTATATTTATTGGAATTACATCACACCGTTATATTTAGAAGGTAATTATTTCATACACAAAAAAGGAGGTAAGAGCGTAGAGCTGGCAAAAAAGATGAAAACTAGCTAAAACGATTCCTGTGTTCATCGTGGTTCGCCGATTCTAAAATCGTACCAACTTCATCGGTTTTAGGAGACGTTTGCAAAGGGTGTAAACTTAACGCAAACTGATTCCCGAACCGTGCAAAATCCTTAGTTGAAACAAACCTAGTATTACGCGTGCATTCCCAATTAATTAATAATATTCGCTTGGCTCGCACGAATTTACAAGAAAACGTTGCTGAAGAAGTACAAAGCAGGCAATAGATGTATAGGTGCATTACCGAAAACCATTAATCTCCAGGAGTGCAAAGAAATGTAGAGAACAATCCTGCTATAAAAGATAGTGTTGCTAAGATTCTACATTTATTGATTCCTCGACGGGCTTAAGAACTAGGGTTTAGAACGAAATCTTGGCATATTTTCAAGAAAAAACGGATTTACACCAATACAAGATTATGTTAGCCGAATAACTAAATCCATTGGCCCATCGTACGAGCCGTGACTGCTGCTTGAACGACTTTAAACGGATCATACCTTTGGGTAAAAAATTATCATCTCAGATGAAGCTCACTTTTAGTTAGCAAAATTGTTGTTTTTGGTGAGAAAACAATCAGCAATTGAGTTCTTTGGATTTGCTGGTGTGCAGGATTGAATGGGCATTTAAATATGATGTAATAAGCTGTACTCAAAAATTTAAATAAATTAAAGATTTAATTTTAGTTGAGAAAAGACTTTATAACCTTTCTAGCCGAAACGTCTATCGATAAAGTTTCTTGCAACAATTGCTCTGAAAATAAAGTTTAACACGTCTCATTTACCAGGTGTGTCGGTAATTCCTTTCCGGTTTTTCCGGCAGATGTCACTGGCCATAAGTATGAAATGTTATGATTTGATACATATGTAATTTTATTCTACTGACATTAACCTTAAAACTACACAAGTTACGTTCCGCCAAAATAACAGCGTTATAGATTTATAATTTTTTGAAAATGTCGAGTTTTGTGCCTGAAAACGTGCATTTGCGGCACGCATTACTTTTCTTGTTTCATCAAAAGAAAAAAGCCGCTGCAAGTCATCGTTTGCTAGTAGAGACTTACGGTGAGCATGCTCCAACCATAAGAACATGTGAAACGTGGTTTCGACAATTCAAATGTGGTGATTTCAACGTTCAAGATAAAGAACGTCCTGGTAGGCCGAAAACGTTTGAAGACGCGGAATTGCAGGAGCTATTGGATGAAGACTCAACACAAACTCAAAAACAATTAGCAGAAAAGTTGAATGTGGGCCGAGTAGCAATTTGTGAACGATTACAAGCTATGGGAAAGATCCAAAAGATGGGGAGATGGGTGCCACATGAATTGAATGACAGACAAATGGAAAATCGAAAAATCGTTAGTGAAATTCTGCTTCAAAGGTATGAAAGGAAGTCATTTCTGCATCGAATAGTAACGGGTGATGAAAAATGGATTTATTTCGAAAATCCCAAGCGAAAAAAATCATGGTTATCACCTGGCGAAGCTGGCCCATCGACTGCAAGGCCAAATCGCTTTGGTCGCAAGACCATGCTCTGTGTCTGGTGGGACCAGATTGGTGTCGTATATTATGAACTGTTGAAACCGGGAGAAACAGTTAATAGTGATCGCTACCGACAACAAATGATCAATTTGAACTGTGCATTGATCGAAAAACGTCCACAATACGCTGAAAGACATGATAAAGTGATTTTGCAACATGACAACGCGCCGTCTCATACAGCAAAACCAGTCAAAGAAATGTTGAAATCACTTGGATGGGAAGTTTTATCGCACCCGCCGTACTCTCCAGACCTGGCTCCATCCGACTACCACCTTTTCGCATCGATGGGGCACGCGCTTGCAGAGCAGCACTTCGCCGATTTCGAAGAAGTTAAAAAATGGCTCGATGAATGGTTTAGCTCAAAGGAGGAACTGTTCTTTTGGAATGGCATTCATAAATTGCCTGAGAGATGGACAAAATGTATAGAATCAAATGGCCAATACTTTGAATAAATAAATTTTAACTATCCATTCTAAGTAACGTGTTTTCTTTAGCGAAAAAACCGGAAAAGAATTACCGACACACTGGTATATTGCTTGTAATTACAAAAACTGTAACTATATGCTTTTTTAGTTAAGTTAAAAACAGAACAAAATTATTATAATTATTACGTTACAAAAAAAAAAAACTCCATTTCCTTTCCAATTATAATTAAAATTATTTACATCAATTCCTACTCGATCCAAATCTACTTCGTAACTTTCTATAAAACGCATTACCGCTTTAAAATATAAATTATTCCGAGTATATCTGGCATAGAAAAGAAATTATCGCGGTATTCACAAATATTTAAAAATCTCCGAGGGCAATATTGTGTACCTAAGCAACGTAAATTTGAGGAAATATAACACCGGTCTATGCTTATCTTTCAACGTTTATTACGGCGCTACTGATGTGGTACGTCAGTAAAATTTTTAAAAAGAATGTTTACACGTACACGGACTTCTGTGATAATTCGAATATTCATAAGTTATATAGTAGGAGAGTAATGAAAGTTCAGGAGGTAATCAATTCTCTTTCGAGAAAATTCATGTCAAAACTATCGAAGTAAACATCCGCGAAAGACTTAAAGATCAAATAATTTCAGGTTTTCCTGAATTTATTTTGGTAAGCTTGATATCCCAATCATATCTTCGCAGTGAGATAATAAAAAGATATATCATAAGCTTGCTAATTTTATTTTAACAATTTTATGTAAGATATATATTTCTAAAAATAGAGCTTTAATTTCGATAGACTTCATTTACGGGGAACTAATAGCAGTTGCCAGATTAACATCTCCAAAGGGAATTATTCACAAATAAAGAATTTTGGATATAATCGGTATTTCCAAGAATTATAACGAAGAATATGGTTAAATTACTGCTTTGGTTTCAATTTTTTCTTGAACATGTTACTTCCCTCGATATACAGACTTCTCCAAAGGCTTTGACGACGTAGATCATGGACTATTCCTGAAAAACTTTTTGCTGTTTTTCCACGTTTAGCATCTCAGACGTATCACCATCTGGTGACCTCTTCCGATGTTATCGGTTGTGGTTGTAGTAGTCGTTCCAAGCGTTCATGGTCAATTAAACAGGTACGACTATGTTTAAACTTAACTGCCCAAAAGTTCAGCGTGACAAATGATGGAGCGAAGTCCCCATAAGCAGCGTCCATGGTTTGGTGGCCATTATTTAGGCAGCTCATCTGAGAACTTTTTTTGGATTGTTTGCTATTCTCAAATATTTTAAGACAAACCAAATAAAATTTAAATGTACATCTCAATTTTGCTTGTTTACACCGAATCAGATTATTCAACAAAGGATGTGGTTCTGATGTATAGCTACCGTGTTGCTTACTTCCATAAACCATGCAATTTTAAATCTCCACCTACAAACGCATTTCTATGTTCTGACTTGTTCTTGGCTTCAATTCTTCCCTTATTACGGAAGGCGATCCGTCAACATTTTTGTAAATGGTCATGTGGTGTTTGTTTGAAAAGAAAAAAATGAGGAAACTCTAACGGAAAGCTCTTCGAGATAAATGTTTGGAATAGCGCAGTTTATTGCACAAACAGCGTTTCCTACTTGCGCTTTTGTTATTGTGGCTCTTAGCAAAAGTCAGAATGTTTATTTATGCACCTTTACAATAAGGTGTGTTGTTCCCAGGCTATTTTCAACAAAACGAAGCGACGTTATTATTTATATTTTCCGCTTAAAACCAGTAGTTGTTGTTTACGGTACTTCGCGGACTGTTTGTAACTTAAGATGTGTTGCGGTAGATTATTGCCATTGACCAAAATGCAGTGTTGGCACGTGTACGATTCACGCTATTTTTGTATCCTATAAGTAAACAATGAATTTGCCACAGATAAGGTAGAAACGTGTGCCTTTCGGAATATTATACAACGAGAAAAGCAAACATGTTACTTTGTTCTACGCAGCTATATATTTTGCTACATTTTATTCGATTTTTCCTCAAGCACGTGTAATTTGCTTCATTTTTCAAAATATATTGTTACCATTAACATTTTCGCACATCGTTTAAATGTTCTTTCGACAAATAACAAACATTAATATCAAGAATTATTTTGTGTTTTCTCAATTTATTATCTCCGTCGACCTACTATGATGTAAATTGTTTATATTAAATGTGAAAAGTGGTAGTCGTTTAGTGCAATTTAAAGATTTAATAAACAATCCCATGGCGTGGTGTGTTCGTTACAATTCCGTATACAAACGAGGTGTTAACCAACCGATCAGCAGATTTAAAAGGATTAAACTTGGTCCAAACGGATAGGTTTAATTAGACCATTAAACACAAACTTTAGGGCAGGCAAAAATTTAACAACTTCTAAAAATTAAAAAAAATTTCAGCAAACCCCTGCGTTTTCGAATCCACTATTACATCAGAATAAATCGATGCTATATCGTACGGTGGGAAGCATGTTTCTGACACATGTCTTCAGCAGGAATCACGACGTATTGAGCTCGCTAGACGACTTATTAAGTTAGAGGATGCACCTCCGTTAAGAGATTGCCTTCGATAGATAAGACGAAATGTAATTACTCGTTTCGTGTCTCGCATACAGAAGACTCGAGTTTAAAAATAACTTATCTGCTATAAATATAATTACAGTTCGTTTAGCTAAAGGCTACAGTTAGAGGCAGGACGAAACGACTTGGACGCTTCGTAATATCTGTTGTTGATACGCATTGTGTTTAGAAGAGTACGTTGTACAATATCGCGGAATTATAAATACTCTCGGCGCTATAAATAGAATTACTTGGGTGGCGATTGCTAACCAAAATAACCGGATACGAGATTATTGATGTGCGGGATGAGAGAAAATAATACGAATGAAATTGTTCTTTCTTTATTTCCAGGTGTACTTTTAGATTTCCCAGTACAAATATTAGGCTGATGTTCCAATCGTTAGTGGACGAGAACAGCGAGCCGCCTCCAAAAATGGGTTCCCCCAACAATAGGGTACGCGATAGATCGGGTGGGGGATCGCACCAATCGTCGTACCCTTTACCTCCGTTAAAAATCAGCATACCCGATTCGGATACCTTCGGAAGCCCCTTCCCCTCGCCAACTGGTACGATTAGTGCTGCCAATAGTTGTCCTGCTAGTCCTAGAGGTAAAAAAATTATATTTCATCCTAACTTATTGGAATCAAATGTGTTTATTTTTTATACACAGGTGGTCCTAGATATGTTCAAACGGACTTACATATGGTAGCAGCTCAAGTTGCTCACAGCGATGGTAGCCATCACATGCAATCTAGCCACAGTCCGGAATATAGGCAAGCCACTTCTAATGGAAGCTCTGTAAGTTTTCGTCATATATAAACTGTTTTAAGTAAAGAACTTAGAGTATTGGAAATGGCATCGCTCACTAACTGGATGTATGCAACAGTGAGGCCAACATGATTGTTGTTAATGTTTGTTTCTAATATCGATTTGACACAATTGACAACAATTGACTCTACCAGGTCATCGGTTTTTTAAATGGAAAACCAGATTAGCTCTTCTAGCGATGTTTCCACTTCACAAAGCAGTTCTAGAAGATCTGCCATATCTGTGACGATTTTGTTTTAATGTCATCAATAATCTCACAACGACGTCCGCTTAGTAGCGATTTCAATTTCGGGAATAAAAGAAGATAGGTAGGTCTGGCTGTTAGGGAAGCTGAGAGAGAAGAAGAGGCCTTTGATTTTTGCCACAAAAGACGAAGCACATTATCATGGTAAAGGAACCACGCCTTGGCATCATTTTGACATGAGATTGAGTTTGTCGTGCGTTTTTGGACGTGGAGATCTTTTGCCAATCTTTCGCCAAACGCGCCAACTAAGTTGAACTCGAGCCTCCAAGATACTATGAGTTAATGAAATGTTAGACTCATAGCATCACTATTCCCAACGCACATGCATTCAATATTCCTCGCGGTCTGCTCTTAGGCTACTATTAGGTAGCGACTAGACGGACTCGTGTTTTGTCGACTCTCGGGGAAACCAATAGGCAACACGAATCCCCTCTCATAAGTTGAATAAACACGAATCTGTCTAGTCGCTGCAAAAAGGTAACAATTTCCCCTACCTTGGTCATCTCAAATCATCAGTCTAAGCCACAAAGTGTCTGGAGAGCAGCAGAGCACGATTAAAGTTACGAAAGGTGACGATTAGAAACGACAAAGTTTAATCTTGTCTTACTCTCGCCCTCGGACGTAAATATTTTGGTTTTATGTTAGCTTTATCATTTATAAACAAATGTTCCTATTACTCCAAGTTCGTTGATTCGTCAGTTCTAAATAGTAATTACTTCAGAACCCAGACTATACTGAAGTATTGTTTTAATGACGTCATAAAGCTATGCGTAAATTCGTAGATTTTTGGCAGTTTAGATAACACCAAATACAAAAATGTATTGAAGCATAAAATTATTCATCAACTAATATATTGTAAAAAAATATGACGCACCCGTTCACGAGATACTGTCGACTTCCTTCAGGCAAATAACTTATACAGCAGCTTAATAAATTAAAAATTGTTTGAAATACGGCTTACGGAACAGGCAGGAGGGTTCCGCAAGGATATGGTGAATATATACGAAAAATAAAAAAAAATAAAAAAAACAGCATAGTGTTTGTTTCCATTCGCGTAGTAGATTAATACATATAATAACGTCATTTTATACTCAATTTTGTGATAAATGTTCAGACTACTTCCTTACGTTTTAGGCGATAACTTATCTTGGTTAATATTAGTCTAACAAGAAAGTTTACAGTACTTAAATGTTACTTTTTTTCTAAGTCTTAGATATACTAAAAACAATTGAAGGAACACTGGGTCTTTGAGAAATTTTATTTTTTTTTTATTTTAGAAGGTGATTTGTATTCTTTCATCACATCTTTGTTCGTATTTATGATGTTTCTATGTGCTTTTTAAGGAGCCTCCCAATACCTTCTGAATTGTTTTATTTTCGTCAAATTTAGAAGGTTCACTTTCTTGATTTCCACTTTCTTATTGGACAAATAATAACAAGCATCTTGCTGGAAACTTTCCATACTAAATCCTATAAAATGATGATGATACTAAAGTATTCATGGTGTCGTTCAAATTTCTTCAAATTTGCAAATGTGAACACTTTTTTAATGACATTAGTGTACAGGTGACAATATAATATTTTTTTTATTAAATCTATACATCTCAGTGGTTGATATTTTAATGAATTAATGTTTTTCACAGATTCCGCCCGTCGTTATAAACGACGGTTATGGCGCTAGTAGTAGTAAGGACGATTCGAAACCGCCGTATTCCTACGCTCAGCTTATAGTTCAAGCTATAGCCAGCGCGCCGGACAAGCAACTCACGTTATCCGGAATCTATAGTTATATTACGAAAAACTATCCGTACTATAGGACGGCCGATAAAGGCTGGCAAAACTCAATAAGGCACAATCTTAGTCTGAATAGATACTTTATAAAGGTAAGTTGGATTTAAAGTACGATCAATGGCATCAAGGATATCAAGTTCAGCTAACTTATCGCCGTTTTACCCTTAATGCTTTGCAAAAGTAATAAATATATATGAATACAAAGGAGAGTTCGATAATTACCTGGCCTCAGCAAGAGATGGCGCTAACTAGAATTGAAATAACTCTATTTTTCCTAAGGGTACGAGAGTCCTGTCAATTTTTCAAACAGAACGTCCAGGCTGTACAAATGAAATCACCAAATCAGAAATAATTAAAAAATGAATGATCGGAGACTGAAAGTGCGTGAGTTTGTTGAGACTGTGGCGATTGACGCACGTGTGTTGAACCATTGAACATACCGCAAAATGGTCGTAATCCCTGTAATCAGCAGATCAAACTGCATCGGGAACCATCAGTGATCCTGATTTTTTGCATCAATTGATAACTGTAGACGAAACATGGCTTCATCACGGTATATCAAAGACCAATGAAAGGTCCAAACAGTTTGTCGTGACCAACCGACGCCCAAAGAGGCTATAATGTCTTGAGATATACGCAACATAATCGACGTTGATTACCTTGAAAAGGGCAAGGCGATTAATGGCGAGTATTATGCCACCTTTTTTTTGAAGGTATGCGGAAGATAGAGAAACGTTGGACTAAGCGTATCAAGGGAGGAAAATAAAATGAATTTGACACATAGAATTGTTTTTTCTTGCCTAAGCCAGGTATTTATCAAACTCACCTCGAATATTCAAAGGAAAATGGATTCACTTAATCCATTTTCCTCGTTATTTCTATCATGTAATCAACAATCTATAATCATTAGTTACCTAATGATTCATAATAGTTTCGCCTAACCCAAAAATGTTTTTAAAATAGAATTATCGAAATTATTTTGCTGCTTTTTTAACAAAAATCTACTCTCATAGGTTCCTCGGAGTCAAGAAGAACCTGGTAAAGGTAGTTTTTGGAGAATAGATCCGCAGTCGGAGTCAAAACTGATAGAACAGGCATTCAGAAGGCGACGGCAGCGAGGTGTACCTTGTTTCCGAGCGCCGTTTGGTTTAAGTTCCAGGTGTGTATTTCGCCAATGTAGCTTGAAGAATTTATTTACTATTGCTAAAATGCAGATTAGCTCAAGAAAAATGCTCTTTGTCGATCAAAGACGCTACAGTCTAATCAAAGAGTGAAGTTGTGTAATGAAAGAAGTGGAATAATTTTTTTGCAAATGATGATGAAATTCATCTCAAATTAAAATAACGTTTGCGGAAATATAATAGAAAAAAAACTTTACGCATTTTAACAGCTTAATTACATGTATCACGCAATTGCTTATACATCAGCCTTTGGAATGATTCCAAAAGCACTTTTTCCTGGCTGTAAATTCTCTTATCCTAAACATTTATTTTTTCTAATGTAGCTTAAGTTAATTCAATTAGGTCTAATAGTCTTCTACTAAAACTTTGCTATAGGAAAATTATGTAGACACTTCTAAACATGCACACACGATACCAATATTGTGCAATTCCCTTTAATACTTTTGGAGAATTTTGTAAATGGGAAGTAGCCGGTATAACCACGCTTACTTCTAATGGTAAACTGTGATATAACATAATGTAAAGTTGACAACAATATAGGCACGCTAGAATTAATTATTTTGTTGTACGAGGGTAGTCTGGAAACTGTCCAACCTAACACAGAAACAAGCGGCTTCTTTGTCAAATTCAGTTTTATTTCTTAGCACGGCGATACTCCCATGTCTTTAATCCGCTCAAATAGCGATTGGCGGCTTGTCCTGCATAAATACTTGCGCAACTAGATATTAGCGCAAGCTTATCATTAGAGTTACGCCATTTTCATGTTGAGGCTTAAAACTTTTCGGACTACCCTCGTAAGAATATAGAATGTTATTCTCATCTTTTATGTTATCCATGCAAATCTGTGACGACGGCGTCCGTCTATTGTTACACATTTTTTTTTAACATTTTTAACATTAGGTTTGATACAGTTTCATTAGTTAACTGTAATCTACATCAAATTAGACAAATTTATTATCGAATTTGTCAACAAATCACATAAATTGCAACAACGTATTTGTATTTGCTTACTACATAAGATTTTTTTTGAAGCGACGCTGATTACAAACGTATCAAAATAGTAATTTTTACGCACTATTAATAACTAATCAAATAAACATTAGATAAAAAACATTTTTGGTTTTATTCCGCCATTATATGCGTTCAAAACTTGTTTAGTTATCTTTATTTGTGTTTTGATTATACGAAATTGCACACATTACGATTATGCAATTTTAGATATGTAGCTATTGTTGCCATAGAACATCGGCTTTCTAATCTACCGTTTGTTGATACACATGAAGTATATTAATGCTTACGCAGATAATTGAAGATGTCACACTGATCAAACAGTCGTCAATCGCCAATCCAAAGGAAATACCGTAATTATTGTAAAATAGGTCGATATGCTCTCTCTTTATTCTAATCAATAGATAATAATTTTACACATCTATTACGTAAAAGTATTTGCTTTGATTCGTTGGAAATACGAGGCGTGTAGACTCTTCTTTACAATTTTATTTTTACATGAAAACAAGTATCTCGATCTACTTTTTTACATAATTTCCACCGATATTAAGGCCACACACTATAACCAGTTTTTGAATCCCATCCTCATAGCAGTCTTCCTCCTGATTTAACAACCGCTGCAGCACGGCCGTTTTGACCTCATCATCGTTGTCGTGGCGCTGACCAACTAGATGCTTCTTCAAATGCAGGACTGTATGGTGGGTGATCAAGTTGTTCCGAGTGAAATGATGCAATCAGATTTTCAGTTCAATTAGTCGACAGTGTCACGAAGCAAAGCAATTCTCTTACTCAACATTCCACGCCTTTTGCTTTGTATTGCAAAAAATCCAAAAGCCACACCCCGTTCTTGTCCCAAAACACTGGGTCAACGTTTATCGTATGGTGTTTACCCATAAGCCCTCCATCTTCTCTACCTAATCTCTGGTTGGTCACAGAGCAATGGGCGTGGCAGGGGCAAATATACATAGATGCATACATGTAACCTGACTGGTTACAGGCGCTTGGATACATCCTAATATCAGGAACTCATTACCTAGACCCTAAGATCTCGAGCTAGTGACTCAATCCCAAGTTTCTGGCTAACAAACATCCCGGTAAGCACGATTTGGATCAAAGCGCTATCCAAGCTATTCCAGCACCTTACGGTTGGTTTCGTTTCCGTCGTTGATCGATAGTGCGAGGCGGCTTGGGCCACGAAGGGGTCAACAAATCATAGATTTTGAAAGAGTAAATACTGATAATTTCCTAAGATTTAATTTGAGATTATGGCAAAGATTTTCTGGCATTTTTTGATCGGTTAATTTTATGTCTTTATGATGAAATTGTTAAAACAAAATCGGTGCACTGTTTTTGTAGTTGATACCGTCCCCTTGACTGTTGCAATATTGTAGAAACGAAACAAGTAAGCATGTAGCTTTATAAAACATCAAACGATTGATAAAAAAGGCTGAAAATGGAACGTAGAAAATGCGTAGCGTTGCGAAAAGACCAGCATTTTCCATGCACACAGACTTATAGAGCCACCTATTGTAATAATAAATTTCTCAGAATATATGTTTTAATAAATTGCAAGATCAATAACACAACATATGTTACATTATAACGAAGTATATATTATCTAGTAATAAAGAATATTATTTTATATTTACTTCAGGAAAGATCGTAAAAACCATGGCATTTCTCCTACATTTCTTTTTTTTATTACTTTTTTTTTTCATGCAAACGAAACAAATCACGCCGTAATCCAAAGAAAACTATTTTTATTTAAATTTTATGTTTTATTTTTATGAGATCTGTTAAAACGATAACAAATACGAAACCTCCTATCGCTAATTTTACGTGCATTCGATTTAGTTCGTTCTGTTTTAGAAGTGCACCCGCCTCACCTAGCCATGTGAGTATGTCAGGACTTATGACTCCCGAATGTTTATCCAGGGAGGGTTCGCCGGCGCCCGAGCACATGCTAGAAATTAGCCAATCGGCGCCCGGTAGTCCAGGTAACACGAATATGGCGTATCCCGGTTCCGGTGCCATGATAGGTCATCAGCAAATGTCGGCGCTGGTGGGTACTACGAAGGCAAGACTGTTGTTACCTCATCGAGGTGACGGTGACCATATGCAAAGTTCCTCAAACGGGCAAGATCATCGAGAAGGTATATTGACTTTAGCCATATATTTTTCCAAAAAAATAAAAAAAATAAAAGGCTCATTTCATTGAATTGCAATTCTTTCCCCTCTCTATCTCTACTAGTTTCCGAGACCCTATTAAACATTTAATTATGCTGATTTAAATACAATGTAGATTTTCCGTTTTTAGAAAAATACATTTTATCTAACTCGGCTGGTATGGAAGAAAGATCACTATCACCTGCTGGCTACTCACCTCAACCTGTTATTGTGCAAGCTGCTAATTATTCGCCATATAGGTTTGTATCTCTTTTTTTTTGCTATCAATTAATAGATTACATAACCTTCGTTCAATCGAACTTTACCGATACGTTACTTGGTACAATTTCAAACACCAAATATTCGTTTCTAAATAACTAACGTACCCACTGAAGAGGGTAAACGGAAGACGATTGATATATGCTCACAGTGATACCAAATTTGCCAGCACTAAAGCAAAATCGGGGATTCGCCAATCAATTGGCTAATGCTGCCACCATCTACTAGGAACAAAAACAAATTTAATAGCAAATGGCAAATGGGCAAATCAAAACCTTCCAATGAACTTAATCAGTCGCAGCTCTGCGTAAACGACTTCAAAATTATATCGTATCTGGCATGTGGCGTGGACGAGCTAACAAATACTAAAAAAACATTCTGCGGCCACTGAAGAACGGTATATACATTTTTGGCTCATTTGTGAACCGGAACCGGAAGTGAACCGGATTTTTTTGACGGAGTCACATGATTGAAAATGATAGTAAATGAGAATCTATGGACTATAGCCATTGGTTCAACAACGTTCCTCGTTATAGAATAACAATGCCCTCACACTCAAGGGAATACTATGAATTTTACTTAATGAATCATAATAGAACGTATTGGTAAAGGTCAAATGTATAAGTGTGTTTAATTGGAACTGATGAAAACAATCTTTGTTTTTTTTACCATTCGTATGGTGATTTTTTTAACTTGCATTTTATGTCGTGTGCGTTTTTTTTTCGTTGCAGTGGTGCCAATTACAATAACGCCGGATTAGATCTTAAAAGACACGCGGACGATCAAAGCATGGACAGTCCGCTGAGCGGCGGGGAAAACCAAGATAGCCTACATGAGCCGGAAATAAAAAGGCCTCGCTCGGAACAGCAATACGAAATAGAGTAATGCCTCGTATATAGTCACTATATGCGAAATATCAAGTTTACCTATTCTTTTTTAATCATGCTATCGATGATACTATCCGCCATTTTAAAAAAATGAAAAACCGACCGTAGTACGCGTATTACACAGAACAAAACCAGTTATATATGGACATTACCAGCGATAAAGCTAACGTTTTTTTTTTTTTTTATAATAATAAATAGTGAAACTTTATCGTGATTGTTTTAGAGTATTTTTTTTATTGGTTATTGAATTGAACCCATGGACGTTGGCAATTGTTGTTTCTATATTCGTTTATTCCTTATTTTGAAAATAATTGTTTTTTTTACGTGACCATTTCGTACTATTTTATTACGTATCACTAAAATAAGTGTTAATTAATTTTTTTGGTTTTTTTTTTGTGATTATATATTGCTTTACATAAATAGAAAAAATATCACTAGTAACTATTTATCAGTATTTTATTTACATCTTTTTTTTCTGCATGACATATGTGTCTTTCTTTTCTTTTTATGAACGGGAATCTTTTAATTAAACATAATTATGCATTATGCAAGAAATATATATATTGAATCTCAAATTCAATGAAGATGAAATTGAAATAATATTGTGTAACACCATATACATTCGAGACAGATTGTAAAGGGATGAACAAAAAAAGGTATTTGTTATAAAATATCGTATATGTGTTTTTATATCATAGATTTTTATATACAAATTACCAAAGAATATGTTAATTTATTTTCCCATTGTACATATCGTCATTTTACAATCTTCTTCGATCGTTACAAACTTTTATTACATTCTTACAAATATAAACATCTCGTGTGTGTATTTATCGTAATATTTCGCCTGCAACAAGCAACAACTTGATATTTCGTACATGTAACGTGATTATACAGGATGTTAAAAATATATAGAATGCCTCTATTGTCTACTTTACGCGCAATCCGAATTCACCCCAGAAACTTATACTGGTTTATTGGTTTCTCCTTTTATTTTTTTTTTGACAGCCTGTGTAATGATAGTTATTCGTTTATTAGTTCCAGTATACCTAAATGATAATAAGCTATACAGATTAAATATATTATATATTTTTTAATTATTTGACAACGGGCTGTAATAGCATTTTTTCTGTTATTTAAATGTCCGTAGTAAAAAATAGCTGGTATATGTTTACTGCAAACATTTAAAGTTCTACTACTACTACGAGCATTGGTAAATAATAATAAAAGAATTGTTAAATTTTTATTATTGTAAAAAAAAAACAAGAAACCCTATTGAACATTTATTGTGTAATAAATAAAAGAAAAATTATATACTATTTCAAAGAATAACAATAAATAGTCCTATTGTTGATGTGGTGATTTTTATTTTAACCTTTATAGTATAAACGACTTTTTCGCGCTAATCAAAAAAAAAAAAATAGAAACATCATCACAACAATAATAGATGTTGCTCTAATGTGTGGTAAGCTAAAATATCGGCGTAGCATTCACGAAAGCATCTTAAATCTCAAAATGTGATAGTACTAAATATCAGCAAGAGGCGGCGCTGTGATTGGGGTAGTTTAAGAAATGTGTATTTGTAATATGAATCGTATGTCTTGTAAAAAAAAAAAATCAAGCACAATATACAATAATCCATACATCGTTAAGGATCATTTATTACTTATAGGGACTATCAATTCATTCATATCCTTCATCTAAATGAAAATTCCACTTGGTACTTTTTAATTTTCGCGGATAGTTCCGGAAGTAAATAGTGGCGAATAACATCCTTTATTACCGGAAGTACCACCCTAAATCATCCCCGAAATTTAAAAAATATCAAGACAGATGCGATTTATGTATTAATCTTGTGCTTCTAGAATCATTAAACAAGATTCTCCGGATTCGCAATGCTAAGGTTCAGGACGCCGATTCGGGGTATAAACACATGAGACATAACAGGCGTTTCTGATGGCGCTTTAACCTAAAAATTCTTCTTCTAAAGGCCAGCTTATGTATAAACCAGTTCAGTGCAAAATCTGCAACTATTCTTATAAAACGAATAAACAATTTGATTGCGCCCATGCTTAAATTTTAAATTACTGAATGTTGTGCTCCAACAACGTGCGAGGCTCATTCAAATTGAATTTCAATTGAAAAAAGAACTGTTATGTCTTGTGTGGTATCAATAATCTCATCGTATGCTAGAGTGACTATAGCAATAGCATTGTAACCATTGCCTATATAAGTATCGTGCATTTCCTTAGAGAAGGGTACATTTGCGTCATGTTCTACGCGGAAAGACTTCCGTTTCAAAGCTTCTGTGGCTAAGCAACAGATACGCGGACGTGTTGCGTCATCATCATCGCAATTGTATGCGGCACTAATGTTAGCGTTTGTTTTGGTTTAATTCATTGTCGAATAGTCCCGTAAAGTACCTTTCTCTAACCAAGTGCATTCGCCCAAAAACCTTCAGCGTTTAATCAGAAATTCCCAAGTGACGTCACTATTTAGCAATGTTTGACAAAAAGAATGTCGATTCTAGAAAAGTTATAATGGAGGTCCTTTTGCTACGTATTTAAAATATTAAAAATCGAAACTTCCCTAACGTAAAAAAATAGTATTAACCATGGTGATACGAGCGATACTGACGATGATTTTTTTAACTCCTTTTTTTTATAATAAAAAAACCAACAAACTCCACCACATTGCGAATGATGTTAGATGATTCAAATCTCGGTTTTGGCTATCAAAAACATCCGTAGAGGTAAAGCACTTTGTACAGTGTCTCCGCTTTTAATATTTACTGGTTATAGCAAACGACTTTTAGATACCTGCTTTACGAGAGACGTTGTTTAGATTAATAGCTTAAGAAAAATTACTTTCAATGTAACATATGACTCAAACTAAGATTAGGAAGAAGGTGTAGACATGAATGTATTAATGATAAAGAACCATATCATGAACAAACGTAATCATGATATAATGTGAAGAAAATATTAATAAGGCAATAATATAGACTGAACGATTCTTCGTTAATAAATCAATTTTCTACAAACGTTTTAATTAGATAACGAACTTTATTTCGTGGGAGAAGTAGATGGTAGATGCCAAGCGGCGCATAAAACAAAAATACAAAGCAATAAGATGCTTCAAAATGAAAAACAAGGAGCACACAATATCTATTAACTTCTTATCACAAAAAAGTTGTAGAAAAGCCGTCGAGAAAAACAATTTCCTTTTCTTTAAAGAATGTACGTTTAATTGAGAATGAAATAAAATTGTTGATCTTTTAGTTTGTTTTAAGCATCGCACCTTAATAGAGACACCTTATCTGATTCTTCTCTAATTATAGCAATCAATTTCTTATAAATTTTAAAAAGGGATAAGATTCTTAATCATGACAATATCACAACTAATATTAGGTGAAAGATCAAATAGAATTAGAGGAAATATAAATGGCATTTAAATGGGTTCACATAAGTATATGAAAATTAGAATAGGATCCTGAATGCAAGAAATGTAAAGCAATTGTTTACCATGCATTAGAGGCAACTTCCTTCCTAAATTTATTAAATAAATGTGCATTTCTAAATAAATTCTCTTGGTCGCTACTTTTTATACATATAACTACTTCGATTATAGTTTATAAACTGACAAAGAAAAGAACAAAAAGAAAAAAGACCACTGGGGACCGGCAAATTACGTAGAATAAATACTGATTGGGTGAAATTACTTTGGAAAACGAAAAGATTGAGTGTCCGTTCAGGCTAAATCGTGTGATGATAGATTTTAAAGAGAATGCCATATTTTAATATAATTTAATTGTATGACTTTATAAATATAAACGTGTGTGCATTCTGAAAAGTGCGATGAAGATGATGGAATAACTAATAATAATAAAAGAATATCAGCAAGAATAATGATGGCAATGACGATGTGAAATTGTTAGATAAGATTTTTAAATCGGTAAATGTATTTTTTGAAAAATTAAAAAAGAATAATATCTTGAGACGTGATGTGATTAAATTTTCCACTATATTTGTCTATGAAAATTAAGTGTTTACAATAAAATTTAAAAAGTAATAATTACTATTGATTCATTGGTACAAATATTAGGCCGTAGAGAGTGGATAATATAGTGAAGCTCTTACTTGGAAACATTTTTTTGGAAAACGAATGCTTTATTATGTAAAGAAGCTTAATAAAACGAACAGGACATTTTGTTATTGTATAAATTTAGGTATGTATGTAAATATATTTCCTTTCTACTTTTATTGTGTTTTTCTTTAGATACTTGTAGTTATCGCTTGAATATTTTACGAAATTTAGAAATATTTTTTTAAAAGACAAAGGATGATTGATAAAAACCTGTGTATATTTATTTGTTGATTTTTTTATTGTTAGCGAGCCTCTAATGTTTTTAAAGGTTGTATCTTTGTCTGTTTCATTGCGATTAAAAATATTTATTGCAAATTGAATTTGTTTTTATATCCTAAACTGAGTAAATTATTGTGCGCCTGGAAATAAAACAAATTTATTTCGAAAAGTCAAGTGTATTTATAAAAAGTAGTATAAAATATTTGCTAGTTTTTCTTATTGGTTAATCTAGTACTAATATTTAGCACATATAAAAAATAATATACCTTTTCGAAACTTACTACTACGCATACAATAGGTCTATTCGAATCCCCATTTTGGAGCAATTCTACAATTACTGCGCATGTGCATTAAGAATGCACGATTCGAAGTGTACAGTTCTAGATTTACAAATTCTAAGAATTCGTGGCATTTTAAACCTCGGCCAATTCGTAATCCTAATTCGGTTTCAGTTATACAAAAGCGGTGCAGTAGCCGCGAAAATCGGCTTAATGCAAATTAAAATAGCGTCCACCATGTTCACATTGAACAGTGCGGAATTAGTGCAATGCGAAACTATACACACGTCGAACTGTAACGCTGCATCAATACTTTCAGCATTCATTTTTGACTATGTATGTCATGGTTATCGCAGAAACTGCTAATAAATAAATCATCACGTTTTTGTACAATTTCCAGCGATGCCAGATCTCATGATTAATCGTGATAGAAATTATCAACATAAAAAGATAAATTTATGTTACCCTAGAGGTACGCATCGGTAACGCGAACAACGAAGAGCGATGTCCAATCAGAAACGAGAAAACTATGCCCGGAGGTATCAGTGGTTCAGAACAGAGAAAAGCAATATTTCAATAACTTGTTAAGAAATAACAATTTGATTTAATAAAATAAGAATGAGATAGAAATAAATAAAATGACAAACTGTTTAGATTCTTCTCCATCTCTTCAAAATTTAATTTAAAAGAATCACTTTTATGCAACAAAATTTTCCTTTTATGAAGTTAACATTAGATGTTACAATGAAAAACGGTTCTACCCTGAGACTCCTGTTAAGGGTTTTTACTTAGTATTATTGTATATGTACTTCGCTTTATAATTAAACTTCTTTTAACTACTTTACCATTGCTTCTATAAAAATCTCTAAAAATAGTTTGGGTCACAGCCATTCTCCTTAATATTAATGATATAGATCTGATTATTTTCTTCATTTAAAAGTAGGCGCAATAGGGCATTCTAATTGATACATCAGCAAAGAAATGGCACTTCCCACAATTTGTTTGTGATACATTTGCTTGATTATAAATCTAAAACAAAAAGATACAAAATGCACATGAACACATGAAATAAGCAGCACAAACCCGTTATTCATAAACAATTTCCTAGCATTATCTTGACATTCAGAAACGGCCAACATTAGATCGTAATAACGATTATCTTTACACCACGTTTTAACAGTCCTGACTAAAGCATGAGCCACACCTTTCTTTTGGTATCTATAAATTTAATATTCAACGGCTCGTCACCATCCTTACAATTACCTACCTTTTACTAACTGCTAATCTAAATAACCAAGCACCGTTTTGGGAATTGATAAATCTAGCCACAGAAATAGTACCAATAATCTGCAAACACCTAATCACACAAAGCAAGCAAAGAAAAAACTATATTACCTGTTTCCTACATTTAGTTAAATCTAACGAATCTTCGATAACTTTGTACTCCGAGATAATTTCGTATTGCTGAGATTCTGGTTTTTGCATAGAAAAATATGGCTCGTAAGCTTCAGCCACCCAACACTGTATAGATCTCTTCCCATAGGCAAGTTCTGTGGCTTTCATTAAGAACGCACTAGCAACTACTACTAATAATAAGAGCATTACGGCTGGAACAGCCAAAACACAATACTGGAATGGTACACCCATGAATATAAACATTATCGCCGCAGAAATCACAATTAATTGGAATGTTATCTGAAAGGATGTTAAGCTAGTAAAATTTAGAAGGAAAGCTCCAATTTAGACGTATACCTCTTTGGTGAGTGCATTAATCCATGCCGGAAAAATGTTGGATAAATAAGCATCACGTACAACTTGATTTATAGCTGGAATGTCTGTAGTTTTAGATTCTCTAATTACGATGAAATTGTCCATTTTTAAAAGAAAATTAAAAATAAAACATTAAGCTAACCTAGAAAATTATGAAAATAAATAATTATTGAGACTGACTGTCACTTTTAATTTAGAGCAAATGATAATTAGTACTTATGAATCCAAGTTAATTCCGCAAAATACCTCAAGGGTGCGTACGAAATTGTTGGGCTTTTGAGGTAGAGGTTAGAATAAAGTTAGAATTTAACCTTAAAAATAAAAGTTAAGCTGTTAGTTTATTAAAGAAAAATGGAAGAACCACCTATCAAGAAAATAAAAACAGAATACAACCAGGAAACGAAACCATTTATTAAAACGGAAAACTCCATCCAGCAATGCCCATATTTAGATACAATTAACCGGCAATATCTAGATTTTGATTTCGAGAAATTATGTTCAGTTTCTCTAACAAGAATAAACGTATACGCTTGCCTAGTTTGTGGCAAATATTTTCAAGGAAGAGGAACAAATACACATGCGTACACACATTCTGTAGCGGAAAGTCATCACGTATTTCTGAATTTACATACATTAAAGTTCTACTGCTTGCCAGATAACTATGAAATTATTGATTCGTCTCTGGAAGATATTAAATATGTGTTAAATCCAACATTTACGGGAAATCAAATAAGAAACCTAGATAAAAGTATCAAACTATCTAGAGCAATTGATGGATCACTATACATGCCCGGTATTGTTGGATTAAATAATATCAAAGCAAACGACTATTGTAACGTAGTTTTGCAAGCATTATCGCATGTAGTACCTTTACGAGATTATTTCTTAAGCGAACAAAATTATAATAGGATAAAACGTCCACCTGGTGATTCCTCATTCCTTTTAGTACAAAGATTTGGAGAATTGATGAGGAAATTATGGAATCCGCGGAACTTTAAGGCCCATGTATCCCCACATGAAATGTTACAAGCTGTTGTGTTATGGAGTCGTAAGAAATTTCAGTTCACGCAACAGGGAGATCCGATAGATTTCTTATCTTGGTTTCTAAATGCTTTACATAGAGCGTTAAACGGTACTAAGAAGAAGGATAGTTCGATAATTTATACATCATTTTTAGGTTCTATGAGTATATACACAAGGAAAATACCACCAACGGATCTTGACGATAAGCAAAAACGTACACTTATGGCAACGCCCGAATATCAAGAAGTAACCTCGGAATCACCTTTCTTGTACCTGACTTGCGATCTACCTCCTCCGCCACTTTTCATCGATGAATTTAGGGAAAATATTATTCCGCAAGTAAATCTTTATCAATTATTAACAAAATTTAATGGTCAAACAGAGAAGGAATATAAAACCTATAAGGAGAATTTCTTAAAACGATTTGAAATTACGAAGTTACCACCGTACCTAATTCTGTACATAAAGAGATTTACGAAAAATACGTTCTTCGTTGAAAAGAACCCTACGATAGTTAATTTTCCCGTCAAAAACGTTGACTTTGGAGAATTACTTTCACCGGAAATCAAAGCAAAGCATAAAAATACAGTTTATGATTTAATCGCAAATATTGTGCATGACGGAGAACCTGGTAAAGGAACGTATAGGGTACACATACTGCAGAAATCTACTGGAAAGTGGTACGAGATGCAAGATCTGCACGTTTCGGATATTTTGCCGCAAATGATTACTTTAACTGAAGCTTATATACAGATATATGAGATTCGGCCTTAGCTATTTAAATTTAGTATGTAAGGATGATAGATTTTATTACTTTGTTTATAAAATAAATTAATTATGTAACAGTTCGTGCTTCATTGTAATTTATGCTAATTGCGATCTAATCATGCAGTAATATTACTTTTTCTTATTGCCCGTTCAACAAATTACAGGCACTCGTAAAAATTAAAAGTCCCAGTCTTGTCTACGGAAAACTCTTATTTTATAGAGACCTTTCTGTTGTATAGGTTGGTACGACAGTTCTACATTCTGTTTTTTTTTTACTTTAATGGAGTATTTCGAAAACTGATAAGATCTATCTAATTCAAGTACTTTCTACATTTCTAGGAAAAGTAAACATATTCCCAAACAACAACAAACAGGTGCAACAAAGGAGGCAAGTAAGTGATGATAATAATTAGATGTCGTAGTTTTATCACGTGACCTTTGGCAATGTTACAATATTGATGTATTTGATGTAGAATGACGTAAAACGGATCCTCTTGCATGTTTTTTTCCTCCGTCTAGCTTGCTCACAATAATATAAATAAAATTAGGTTTATGTTAACTATTAAATAGCTTCCGCAGAGAAATGTTTCCGATGCGAATCAAAATTAACCCGCCGCGAAACAACGAACTCCGATGTTGTTTCTGCCTTCACGTTCGGACGGCGACAATTTTACTGGGAATATGGCACTTGGTAAGTGAATTTCATCGAAAAAAATAGTCTATTTTAACACCCCATTTGAAATTGTAGATTCTTCATATATTGGCACTCAGTGTCTTGGCGATTATCATGAGAAATCATCAAATAGTTGAGGAACGAACTTCTTTCAACGATGGAGTTGAACCAGGAAACTTATTACCTACACCGTTGAGTAAAATCAAAGATGACGATATTCCTTATTATTTACCTACTACTCAGGATGGATCGGTGTACGCTCGTAAGATATTTTTCTTTTTTATATAACACCCTTTGGATATTATCCTAAATTCCTACTTTGAAAAAGATAAACGGCCACCATCTTTCCCTTGCAAGTTTTACAATTTTTACAGAAAGTCATTTTTAAATGTTAACATAACTCATGAATTGTCAGAAAGTTGACTCACAAAGATGTTTAGAAAATTAAGAAATAGAATTCTTTACTATATCGAAATGCATCAAATCCCTTCTTGGACATTTACCACACACGTTTACTTTATACGACTTTGTTGCAAAACAAGGATAAAATAAACTAACAGTAAAACCAAAGCAGAATTACATTTTTAAAAACGTCCAAAGAAAATAAAACAAAATTAAATTAAAGCATTTCAGCAGTCATTTCCTTTTTTTAAATAAAAATTTCATCTGCATACTTTTTACCATACATAAATTGTTCCATTAGCCGATGTTGATATGGGGGCTCTTATGACAGTTTGCACCTTGGCCATTACGCTCTTGATGGTCTACGGAACTGTGAAGGGCAAAGCTACCCATCTGCTTCCATTCTTCTGCTTGCAACTCTTCGATTTCACAATAACCACGTAAGTTTTAAAAAAGATAACATACTTTAACATTCGACGTCAATTGTGAATGTTGTTTAGGTTAACAGCCACTGGATATTTCTGTTATTTACGATCTGTACATCAATTTGTCAGCGAACATTATCATAATTTACCGTACCGAAAGGAATTGCTGCAGATGAGCCCTCAGTATTTATTCCTGTTGTTGCTGACGATATTTTTGGTATCGATGTTATGGAAGGTAAGTATTTTATTTTAGTTACTGGAATATCAGGAAATAAAAATATTTGGAGATATAAGAACGAAAAAGCAATATTAACGTAGTAGCGAGAAGCAGGGCTTACAGAAAAGAAGTCAAAACCTTAATTTGAAGGCTTTAATTTCTTTATCATTAATAATATAAATGTTCTTTTTTTATTGAACAACGTTTATTTTAATTAGTCATATCTTTCGATTTTCAAAAATAACACAATTAATGGCTTATTTAAATAAAAAAATAAACATACAAAGGTATAGAAACAAGCACACTGCTTAAAGAAACGTATATCTATGTACAAAAACAAGTTATCACAGTGATATTTTCCGTTCGTTGCTCTCTTATCGTTTGGTGAACTCAATCGACTAAACACTGAAAAAGCTATTGTTTTATTCAGTTTCAAATAGTCGTTTAGATGGTAAAAACAGCCGCTAATTAATGTAGATTTTAACTTACGAACGTGTAAATTCATTTAAAACTCTGTTACTTTTAATATCAGGATAAAAATATGTATCTTTATATTTACAAGTTTGTATCTTCTTAATATAAAGTTTCATGTACGCCGCTCCCAAATGTGGATAACTTATCGATCTTACCACGCAAATAAGTTAAAAGTTTGTAAATAATAGATTAAAGTAACAGTCAATAAATCGTACATTTTACAAAAAAAATCGTAATCGTATGATACGTTCTTGTATTACGAACATCCGATTTGCTTTATTTGCTTGTTCCAAAACAACAATGCAATAAACCATAGCGCTATCGGCATTTCCATGTTACACAAGGTATCTTCTGGAATTGTGAAATTGCGACTATGGTGAAGATGGTAGAATGTAAATCGTTAATAAGAAAATATTTTATCCCATTCTAGGCTTATTGTATTAGCATCGTCTGGCGTTGTTACAAATACTTAACCCTCCGTCAGGAGAACGCTCGCAGCACAGTTCACTACATTTTACGCGGTGACGTGGCGGATAGAACACCAGATCCTGAATACCTTCTACCTGACTACGAGGCAGCTTGCGCTAGTTTCAAGCAACCGCCGCCACCATCTTATCAGGCGGCTGTCGAACAACCGGCCCCCCCAGCCTACCCAGAAGCAACAGCCGGGAATCCCCGATTTGGATTTATCATCACTCAGAGCATTATAGAACCACCGGTGAACGAAAATAACAATACAGTAGTCGATGATGTCAATGAAAGAAGGCAAACCGCTCAAAATGAGGAAGTAGCCGCCGCTACTGGTTCCACTCCTCTAGCTGTAAGCAATACCAACATCGACGAAGCCGCGGCTATCGCGAATCAGCTTGAATCAAGCGATGAAGCTTCGAAAAAAGATGAAGGTTTAGATACTTTGCTTACCAAAGAAGATTCCGAAGAGTCGATCAATCGTAAAGAAGCAGATGATGTCAAAGAAGAAGACAGCGATAAAAAAGAGGTAACTCCTTTGAAAGAGAAAAAAGAAGGGTAAATGGAATGGCTGTTTTATCCTCGATAAAAACCGCACTTTTTTGTTTGGTATTGGATCTTCGTGGGGATCTGTGAAAACCCGTACTTATTTATTCCCCTGTATTTTTAATTATATAGTTCAAATATGGTGATTCATGCTATATCTAGGCGATCTAGTTTTTTTTATGATATTTTGGCTAGCAGGTGTAGACTATATTAAGATAATGTTTAAGTTTGAGCTTTGCCAAGTTACAATGATAAACTTTGATATAAATGCAAGATTGGGTCGTATAATAATATTTATTGCAGCGATCGTTTTAAATGGATGACTGACTTGTTATCGCAAATCATTTTTAAAGACAACATTCGTATATTTTTCAATTTCCTAAAGAAAATGCTAAAACCTTATTTTCATTTGGTCTTACGTTGAATGTTCGCTGTCATGTGATAGATCTCGACAATGAAAACTTATGAGTATTGTTAAATTCAAAACGTATATCTACAATCCGCTGGAAGATTATCGCTTAACACTGGGCATGGTAACGTAGAGACTATACTTCTATGCAGGGTCTAATATCTTGTATTTTCAATGACAGTGTAAGGTGTATTAGTGCACGTTGGTTGTAGTGAAGTAATAACTTAACTGATTTAGTATCTTGATAGATCCCCTTTATGATAAAAACGAAAATACATCTATCTCAATTGTAGATTTTTAAGATAACGAACTAATAAATTGTTGTACTGTAGAAGATAAATTGAACCCCATTTACTCTAATGTGGAAAAATATTGATTAAATTTAATATCCCTAAATGTTACAGATAATACACGCAAAGGTTGTATAATTGTAGAAAAGGCACATGAGCTTTTTGTAAGAACTAATAACATCACTTCTAAGAACAAACATAAAAATTCCACCCTATACTTTAAACTCTAAAAGCGTATTTGGTAAGATGATATTTAACAATTTTAGATCGTAAGTCGCGATGTAATGTGTACTCCAAGATAAGTTTATATTTGATGAAGTTTTATTTAAGATTTTGTAATTTAAACGTTTCATATAAACAGTTACCGTCTTGCATTATAATTGTAGAGATGCAAAGTCAAAATGTTGTCACATGACTGGAAAAATTCATGTGTAAATCGTAGAAAATTCATCAACCAGAAGATTTCTTTTGAAATATGTTAAAGAAAGTAAGGGATCCGTCCTCTATATGACTAATAGTCAGATGTAATTGCAGTTGCTGGTAGACGACTTGCGTATTTTTATAAGTATAATGTTTTTTCCTTCTTTTTCTTAAAAAAAATCACATTTGCTTCTTACCGAAACACAGTAATTATTTTAAGGCGAATTTTAGCGGCTAATTTAAAGCTTACATATCCCCACACGCGCAAAAAAGTTCCATCGCGTTTGCGAACGCGATTTATCGTCTAAGCTCTTATAAAACAATGCGACAATCAAAAGATGGCTACGCAGAATATTCTGAGCATTGCCGGCGATTACACGCATATGTACATCCCTTTCACTGCGGAGATATTTCAGCAACCACTTAAAATGGATAGAATACATGCTCGATGCATCAAAAGAATGTCAATTGTTGGTATTTGTGAGGTATGGTATCGCCATAATGCGTTCTCTTGGCCATTATGTTAAAGCAGATTGTGGGAAGTTATGGCAGAAACTATTCGAGACCGTTTACCAGAGGTAAACGGAATAGCAAATACGAAAAGCTGCAACTATATAGGAAAGCCATAAAAGAGTTCAAGATACTTCTGTTGAAACGCATCTAAAAACTATTTATAATAATTGTTATTGTAATTATTATAATCGAATAGATAAATTGCAAAATTTTGCACTGTCGATAGCAGAGCCACTGCAAGTACTGGCCGAAGTAAATACGTTGCTACACGATATAAACAAAGCAAAAAATGGTCGCGTTGTTATTTCACCGATAGAATTAATGTATATCTCCGATCGGCGATCAATGTTAATATTCACTTCGCCCAGTATGGTACTTACCACGATCCTGCCCCGCCGTCGGAAAATTACAACTCTACGTATAAATCTATTTAATCATGCACACGCAATATTTTTCCGTTTCTCGCATAAAGTTCGCCTTCAATCGGCAAATAGACAATAGCATTATCAGTTTTGAACGTGCCAAATTCTAGCCAAGTTTTGGTTCCTTACACACTTAATCTGAATATAAACTTTTCTACGGTAGGAGTTTGAAAAACGTTGATAATTAAATTGAATATTGTCACAAATTCCTAAGTAATATATTAGCATTAATGTAGTCTGCCGTACTTAGTAGACGTTTAATAGAATATTTTTGTAGATTAGAGATGTGTATACTACTAATTCCTGTTATTCCTTCCATAAATACAAACTTGCTTAAATGTATCGTGAAACGGATAGTTTCGAATTACAAAAGGATATGCGCTGGAGTTCTAATAGTAATATTAAGATTTAAAGAATAATCAAATCAAAATGATTGATTAACTTATAGTATTTCTTAAATTACTAAAGCTAATGAATAAATCAAGCAATTTCTTATTAATTTTGCCTACTAATATACAATAATGTTGTGAAGACTATTATATATAAAGCTAAAACAGCTAACGTTTGCATATCTTTGTGAATCGAAATTTTAACAATTAACTAGTTAAAATTATATTTGTATATCTGTCCACATTCCAGTGTACTTAATTATATTTCAATATAAAAATATTTGGTGTATGTATAGATGAAAACTAATACAAAAAATCAATACTTTCAGACTGTTTAATAAAGTGAAAAGTATGTAAATACGAATAATGCAATGTATATATAGTATGTCCATAAAATGATGTACAAAATGTTGAAAGAACAGTGTCGTACTGACGTCAAAATCAAATTCCTTTATTCTTAATGCAATTATGTACCGTACTTTAAATCGGTTAATAAGCGACATGTCTATCGTTGTAAACATCGTCTGTAAATTCCATTTTGTACATATTATGGACATTGGGTATTAGATGTTTAAAAGTGTTTTTTTCCTCAACTATAGGCAACTTCTATGTTTGTTTGAATCCACAAGTTAGGAATATATTAACAAGTGGATAAAATAGGGTAAAAAGTAACGTATTTCATGGAATTAAATATTTATAAATAAGCTAGTCTAATCCCGCAAAAAAAACTTACGATAACCAGGGTTGCGTTACACATCTGATTGTAAAAACCTCCAATTATCAAATCAAAAGTATTTGGTCGTACACATTTTATTTTATGCTTATGTAGTAATTCTAATTACATACAGTATAAGGCGCAAGAACTAACAATTTATTTTTGTTATATATTTTATATCTATTGTTTAGTTTTTTTTTTTTATTTTGATGCACTGATTATTACTCACAACACTTACAGTATGTTAAGCGCAAAAGTAACATAAAAATAACGCTGAGCACATGTATGTATATTTGAGATATCTTTAATTATTAATAGTTATTTTATTAGTATAACATTGTATCTAAAAGATTAAATAAATTTCAAAATTTCAACAAATATTTTGCTTTGACAGAATTTTAATCAACATGAAAATACATTGGATCGTCCTTCAGAAACTTTGAAATGGCACCTTGAACATTGCAAGACTTAAAACTTTATTGAAGTACAACGGTGAATATATAAAATTCTACATATTAATTAATACGTAGAATATGACTTCTTGCTTTATTAAGGCCCGATTTCAGTCTTGAACTAAGTTTAACTTATTACTAATTGAATATTACTCTTGACTCTGCGTTTGTATGCCAGTGTAAGAAGTAATTCAGGTCTTATGGTGTTTGGAAACGCGGATTTCTAGTTCTGGCAAATGGTTTCCTATTAAATATATAAGGTGTTGAAGGTGTCACAGTATTATCAGTTACTGTTTACGGACAGTATCAACATTTAAATAATAGAGTTTAACAGAATCAGTTCGGCGGATGAACGCGAAAAGTCATTGATCCTGTTCATGGTTCAAATTCAGGGCTCAACTGATCTTTTATGTAAACCATAACTGAAAAGCCCAGTAGCTCTGGAGAATGAGCAGGCCAATATAGAAGGTGGAATCTCGTTTTCGTTTATCTGATCTTTACTTTTTCGAGCTGTGTGGCAGAACTTTGTCGGGAATGAATGTTTTCCAAAAGCTCATCTGCTGAAAAAATGTTTGCATTCGATAGCCTTCATGTTGCATTTAGAACTTCTACGTACTTTTAGCTATTCACACACCCGTGACGTAAACATTTCCTCAACGCCCTGTCGTGACACGCATCCTCATATACCACCTTCGTGCTTAAGAATTTGCAACGACGCAATCCTTATGAAATTCCTCTATGAGGTACTTTCAAGAGCATCAGAAAGATGGAAAATTAACTATATATATTCTATTTATCAAAAACAACGTTTATTCTTTAAGATTAGCATTACCATGACAACATTCAAATTGAAAGCAAAATTTTTTTAATAATTACTTCCGGGCGACAATTCCCGATTTTTTTAAATTTCACTGATGATTTCGGTTGGTATTTAGGACGCTAATTTCCTAGCGTAGCGCATGGGAATATGATACAAATTCGAAGAGTTAAAATTTATTTATTTAAGATTTTCAATTCGTAATCGTAAAATTAATTACATATTCGTATAACATTTTATTTTGCTTTTTTTTTTGATATTTGAGTACGTGGTGTAGTAACATTGTAGACTTAGCTGCGTCGTAGAAGATCAATTGGAAAAAAGAATCAAAAAGCAAGACAAAAACAAGTAATATAAAAGAAAAAAAAAGTCGTTGGAAACATAAAAAAGAAATGTTAAATATAAATAAAAAATTTAGGTACCGGTATCACAATAAACAGATCATCCACTTTACAATTATCCGCAGTGGGTGAACGAAACAAAGGAAACGCCGAAGTCAGGAATAATTTATGATCACATAAGTTGCAGTATTAATCAAGGAATCGATATAACACCCAACCCAACGCCACCTTCGTGGGCGATCATGGAGGCCGCGAAGGTCCATGTGTCAGTAACCGGATCGTATACCTCCACAGAAACGAGATTTGAAATTCCGTCGTAACCTCCGACGGCCCAAAGTTTTCCCATGTTCGCAGTTAAAGCTACCCGGCTTCTTTGAGCGTTCATGGATGCAACAAAAGCCCATCTGAAATATAGAAGTGTATAAATTTACGATTAAATTGGTTTTTACAAATACAAAATGTCCAAAAAATTCATGTGGTTGCGATACGTGACTCTGACGACTGAACAGTCCTTTTTTATCGTAATATTCTATGTAACTGTTCAATTGGCATCGGGAAATTCGGAGAGTTAATCCATTGAGGTGATGCAATAAGTAGCATAACATCATACTATGTATGATACTTTTTACCGATGTCTCACTTACCTCAGATGCAGATAATTTTATTTCTTTATTGCCTTCTTTTGACCGATTTATGCAGACAAGCGACGACAGGTGCATTGTGATTGTCGAACGTTTCGATTCCCTCGTGTATTTCCGTTGCATATTGTTATGTAATGGGGATACACGAAGAAATCGAAGCGTTGTAGTTGATCTCTCATTACGTCACCATTAGCCGCCACTATCGCAAACGTTATATTGTTTAAAATTAAATTACATGGCATATAAAAGGAGGGTCATATTGAACAGATACATAAAGTAAGTCGATCATATAACTGCGAGTAATGCAATAAATTACAAGAATTTTTGGGACAGCCCGTAATATGCTTACTTATTGGTATTGGGATCAAATACTTCAACAGTTTGAAGAAATGAACTGCCATCGTATCCACCACAAGCGTAAAGCTTACCGCCTAGTATAGCAACGCCCAGTCTACATCTGAAGAAGAAGAAGAGTTACAGTGCATGCATTTAATACTAGTACACCACAAAAAAATAACCTTTTTGTTAGCATAGGCGTGGCTTCACTCCAAGTATTTGTATTTGGATCGTATCTTTCTACCGAATCAAAGATCGAAAGCCCATCATGTCCACCCAAAGCATACACATAGCCTATAGAAAAATATATTGCCTCAAATATACAACATGGCACATCAATTATCTCTCATTCAATCATATCTTTACCTTGACAAGCAATAACTGCACCAGCGCTTCTAGATTTATTCATTGGAGCCACAGAACACCAAGCATTTGTATTTGGATGATATCGTTCTACAGAATTTAAAGATGTAACGCCGTCGTAGCCGCCACAAACGTATATTATGTCGCCAAGAGAGCAAGCACCTAAAGCGCTGAAAAATCGTTTCAACCATGTATTTACATAAATCACGTGAATAAAATCTAGAATGCTCGGTCTAGTATCGCTAACCTTCTTTTACATTGCATTGAACAAACGGTTGACCATTCTTTCTTAACAGCATCATACACTTCGACACTAGCTAATCTATCTTTTCCATTATAGCCACCAAAAGCATATAATTTACCCCTAAGTACAGCAACGCCTAATCTCGATCGCAGCATGGACATTGCCGGTGCCATATTCCATGTATTCGTTTTGGGATCGTAGTATTCGACAGTGCTAAGGGAATCGCCTGTAACAGGGGAAATTGCGCTTATATGCGAACTTCGATCATGTCATAAACAGGTTGCCAACAAAATCTGATTTAATAGCTACTATAGGCGATATCAGGCATTCAACGTTAATAACTGTCGCAATTAGTCTGGTGGTAAGGGTCATTTCATGCATGAAACAGTTTGTATTTTTTATGGGAGATTTATTTGAAAATAGACAAAGCAGTATTGTTTTAACCAAAAAATAATGCTAAGATAGCTTAGCTTCCTCATGGTCTTAATGGAATAATTCACGGCAAACGCAATAAAAGGAGAGAGAAAAATATACTAACACACGGACATGTTTCTGCCTACCCGGCGTCATCAGCGTGGTTTCGAGAGTACTTTTTGGTTTGGGGAACAGTACCCGGTTTATGTCGCTGCTTCCTGAACGGCAGGCACACGTTTCTTTGGCACTAGAGGGCGCCAAGAAATGTCGAGTTTGTCGTTTTGAAAGTTGTGGTATTAACTGTGAGGCAACAGCGATAGAAGGTAGAGATATGAAAAGTACTCTCGAAACCACGCTGATGACGCCGGGTAGGCAGAAACATGTCCGAGTGTATTTTTCTCTCTCTCCTTTTATTGCGTTTGCCGTGAATTATTCCATTAAGACCATGAGGAAGCTAAGCTATCTTAGCATTATTTTTTGGTTATTGTTTCTAGGCATTTTCTGATGTGTTCCAGTATTGTTTTAGTTCTAATTGAGAGAAATCTTTTAGTTGTTTTTATTTAGAATTTCAATGCAGAATCAAAAACTAACCTACATATGTTGCCTCTAATTATTTTTTATTTGAAATCTTTTTCTCAAAATCGCTCAGGTGTACACATTGTATATTATGTAATCTTGCAATAATAATTAAGTATGCGCTAGTAATAAAAAAAAAAAAACTACCATGCCGATTTAATCCGCCTACGACGTAAATATGACCCCGGACTTCGCAAGCCCGTTGTTTAGTTCTGAAACTCTCTAGAAGAGGTCTACGTTCTGGTATTAAGTGAAACACTCTAGCTTCATCCAAAAGATCTCTGCAATTATAAAATAAACATAAACTCTATTGTTGGTAAAAATAAAATAATCACATTACCAAAGAAAAACTTACCTACATTGGTGCGAGGTTCTAATGAGCTCCTCAGTAGCTACCCTATCAGTGAGATACAAAGGAGATAAAAGTGGTAATCTAACTTGTGATAGAAGTTCAGGTAAGAATTGAGATCTGCTTTCGCTGAATTTTACCCATCTCATACAAGCTTCGAAAACCTGCTCTTCGCTATAAACTCATAGTATAGGATTTGTACAATTAAAGCAATTTAAAATTTCTTATACCTTTCAACTCTGAGTTCATTCCGCTGTAGCAAACTTTTTATTTCGTGCACCGATAAGTTTAAATACTCTTCCGATAAAGAAACTTCGTGAAAACATTGTTCGATATATTTATCTGCAAAATCCACCAGGGTTGTACAGCCTAATGTGTCGGCAAATTGCCTTATACCTAAAGCATTTTGGGGGTGTAATCTAAAAAATTTGAGTTTGATTGATTTTGAAAATTACAAATGGTATTTAGAACAACCTATACTACCTTTGTAATAAATAATTAGCACAGGCATCTCTTACTTTGTTCAATTGCAAGAACGAAGCACCTATCATTATGCTTTGAACGTTACTTTTATCTAAAACCACTCTTCCCGAATATGCAAAATTGATTAAAGCTTCCAGCGCTCTATAATAAAAGAGAATATCAATTTTACACCAATTGAAACGTGTGCTACGTACGTTGCATCAATTCCGTGCATTTTTATTTCGTGTTGTCTACTTTCGACCATATCATTCGTGAACATTGCATGAAAATATGGTATGGTAGATGCCAATACTATTTTATGTGCACTAAATGCTTGATCATCGATCTGTAATTTTGTAAATTCTAAATGAAAAAAATTAATTCTTGTCGATAAAAAAAAATACACACCTTTAAAACGACGTCGCAAAGCTTGCCCTGTCTACGGATTTCTTCCATCATAGGAAACGCTGATGGAAACAGGTCATTTTGTTGGAATACTAAGCTCTCGTTACTTATTTCGTACATATTGCCTTGACAGTCAGACACATCGCAATTTACTTTGATACACTGCATTGAAGTCATCGTTTAAAAGCGTTTTGGTTTTCTAGTTCGCAAAAATTATTTCGCCGAGTACATTGGTTAGGTTTTTTTCCAATTTTTTTGTGTCAAACAACAGGAGAAGAAACGCCTCAATATGAAATATTCCTATTAATTCCTATATATTGAATGTAGTAAAGCTTTAAATATTTTCGAATGTAAATCTTTCTAATTGCATAATTTCGACAATATTTGTAGCTAAGTGTATTAAAATTCCGGAGAATATTTTTTTAATTCAATTTAGAGGTAGACATTCAACAATATTATGAAATTTAATGAACGAATAGAAGTCCCAAGCATTACGGTATAAACTTGTTAAACCATTTGCCAAGATTTTCAACAAAATCAAAAAATAAATATAATATTTCGTCAACCTTGAAATTTTTGTCTATTTTTACTGGCATATTATATTTAGAATTGAAACAATGAGTGAATAGATACTTTGTTTAACAGAAAATCTCACACCTTTAATTCATTATTTAATACATAATCCGATTGAAATTCTGCATTTGAACTTTTTAAATATATCATATTTTTTATTCTACAGTTATTCAGCCTGATTTAAATTAGTGAATGTATGATGGAACGCGTTCGTGTGTTGTTTAAGTAATCATTAATAGTGTAACCTCAATATCACAATATTTAATGATCTTAAGGAGAATGATACATTTTAAGTGTAGAAATACGAAATATCCATTTAGTGAAGTCCAGCGTTCATTAGTTACAGATGATCAAGTGCCTTGGACATTCCAATTCAAAAATTATCAACCGGTGGAATATAATTCCTGGGTATTAAAAAATAAACCGTGGGCTGATCCAGACGTATCCGCGTCAGCTTTTCAACCAAAATGGAATGAATTGGATGGACCGGTAAATCGTAAAAGTTACGAAGGTGAATACGTTGTAGAAAATAATCGACCCCTAAACCCTAGGGGAAGAACCGGCATAACTGGCAGGGGCGTATTAGGTAGATGGGGCCCGAATCATGCAGCTGATCCAATCGTTACCAGATGGAAAACTGCTAATGGAAAAAAGATCTTACATTCCAAGACAAATTTGTAAGCATCCTCTTGAAAGTAAAAATAATTAAAAATAATTGTTTAAGTAGTCCTTTTTCTTATATAAACACTATACAGGCTGTCCATAACTTGTAGGCTACATGCTTGCAAAGGAAATTTATAGATAACATGTTTGCTATTCTACTGTGATCAGAGAAAGAAATCTTATTATGAGAAAATAGTGGCATTCTCCCATGTTTTGTTGCATAATTCTCAAAAGTTTATAACTTTTCTTACATTTCTTTTCGTTTCATGTATTCTTTGTTATTCAAGAAACTTTTCACTAGAGATGTAAAATAAACCAACCTTTCACTCTTGAGTGCTTGTTACCTGAGAGAATCCAAAGTAACGATTACTAACAGTTACTAGATTAGTGATACTATTAATACAATAATCAAAAAATGAAATAAACGATGCTTGCAAAGAAGACTCGATTATATAACATTCCCAACATTTCTCATAATGTTAAAGGTTTTGATTTATCACTAAGCCTGCAGAAGAGTGCCCTTCATGAAATTAGCAGAGAGTACACAGAGTCGTATTTTATCGACTCTCAGGGAAACCAGCAGGCAACAGGAACTCATTCTCGCGAGACGAATAATTACGTGTCTGTCTAGTCTCTGTTAATTTCTTGAAGCTTAAGCATAAATCGGGAGATCTAAGAGCAACTTTGAAAAGCGCCGTAACGAGGTTCTCCTTTTTCAACCTATCTCAGAGCTGTTCTTCGATCTGTCGACCTAGTGGAGATAAATATCAGAAGTAACGATTAGGTACAAGTGCCGAAGTTAGAATATTTTAATGTATTTATTACAATACTTTAATTGCGGATTTTTAATTTACAGACCAATTTTACAATTTTGTGCAATACAAAGAAGAGATAATAACGAATGGGGGATACCTGGCGGTATGGTGGATCCCGGAGAAACTGTAAGCGAAACATTGAAACGAGAATTCCAAGAAGAGACATTGAATGGGTTAGAAGTAAACAAAAGTAAGTTAAGATAAACAGTAGCTATTGTGTACTGAAGTAACCACGATATATTAAAGGACAAATGGAGAAGGACAAAAAAATGATCGCCGAATTCTTCAAAAGTGGAAAAGAGATATATAAAGGATACGTTGATGATCCGAGGAATACGGATAATGCTTGGATAGAGACTTTGGCGTATAATTTCCATGACGACAACGGCCAATCAGTCGGAAAATTTTCTCTTCACGCTGGTGATGACGCAAAAAATGTTAAATGGATGGATATAGATCAATCGCTTGCTTTGTACGCTAGTCATATTGAATTTATTAAATTGGTGGTGAAATTAAGGAATAGTCATTGGTAAATGCTACGGCAGGTGTAAGAAAACTAAGGCAGGAAATCAGAAATAATATATTTATTTTACATTTTTTTTTTTGTACTATGATATGCACAACAAAAGAAAATAAATATTTTACAAAATATTTTCATTATTCTTCGCATAATATATTTCAATTATCTATCATGTACAATGATTAATTTGCGAAAATAAAATTGAAAAAACAAATTCTTCAAAGAGAAAACTATATTAAAAAAAATACCAAAAATATCTTATTTGCCAAGTACAGTTATCTCCACCAAAAAGCTTTCGAGCCATTCACTACTACTTTACAATTTTACGTTTAGAAGGTACGGTACCCGATAAAAGTAACATATATGTGTAACATATTTACAGGTGGAAATTCTTTTTCTCGAAGAGGTAACAGTACCTTAAAAGTAATTAATCTTCGTTAAAAAATAGGTAAACTTAGAATATTAAAATGGGTTTGTCAATATTCATGTAATTAATTTAAAATACTATATCACAATATTATGTAGAATTATTTCTCCTTAAACCCTATATGGAGTTTATTACTTAAGACTAATTACCTAATTTTCTTTAATTAACTAAAATATATATTAAGTTATTTTAAGCAGTCCTTGTATTTTATCCTTTGTATTTTAAATCAAATCTGATAAGAATTCCTTAGCATGTCAATAACACAAAAAAAAAAAAAACGCTTAATTACTTCGACGGACGAAAATACAAGGAAAATAATAATTTCCACGATTACCTTGTTCTTTTCTTGAAGTGAAATGCGTTTATATACGTGTAAATCAACTACGTTTTCATGAATACATACAATAAAAATCAAGAGATTTTAAAAAATCGTAAATTAATGTGATGCAATATCCTTACAGATTACACTGTACATAAATGACTGATACTTAAGTATTCTTAAATAAAGCATGCAATCGTTGACAAATAAACATAATCTGAGGTTTATTTAGTTAATGCACTATCACAGTTGCTTTCTTTATCATTTTCGTTAATGAAGTAAAATAAAAAAAATCTGCTTCTTTGATAAATCTTGTCTGTTGCAGAAGAAAACCAGATGCTGTGAAATACTTGGTACATATAAGTCAGTTCTTTTTGAAGATTGTATATACGTCCTGCTATTAATTAAAAAAATATTAGATTTGGAATAATTGTAAAGTCTCATAAATGTACAATAACAGTAATAAAACAAGTAGGTAATTATACCAATTAATAACTGGGGGACAAGTTCTGTGATTAAAAAAAAAGTATTGTCATTAAGTTAAATTTGATCCCGGTACCCTTTTACTAATAATAACCCTTCTAAAATTTTACAAGCCCACCTCCATTGTTTGATTCCCTTAACAATCATTGGAGAACAAACTTAAGACATCCATAACATTAGTGTGATAAACAAAGTAATTTTTATGATGAAAATGATACCAGAATTTGTATATATTCATGAAACACCAATCAATACCTTAAATTCGCAAGGTGGTTCTAATTATACTGCATTGGCAAATCTATTAAACCTCAAAAATGTACCAATTACGTTATAAAAGAACATGATTTAACATATTGGTAAAAAACATACATTCCGGGTTTGTTTCGAATTATAGAATGTTCACATAGTAGATAAAAAAGCATAAAACGTAAAATACCTATCTATAAATAAAACAAATTTTTAGATTTTTTTCTCCAGTAATAATAGCGCTCCCAAATATAGATGATAAAAATAGCAAGCGCTGTGGGGTAGTATGGAGGACAACCAAACTTGTGTGATGCTGAGTGTGCCGATGCTTCAGTATAAAGTACCGGTACTGAATCGGTGCGACCTTCAAAATGGCAAGGTCGTATATATTCCTTTAAAATTAGATGTGTACTCCTCTTGGCGCATTTGCCTTACTTACGTATTTTTGGCTCCACGATTCCAGAATTTTTTAAATTAAGTTGGAAAAACTTTTTAAGAAAGCCTCTTCGCACACATATGGATGACCAATTCATGTATACATGAATATTAAAGTGCATCCGAGTGCATTCCAAATAAGGTCGCATTATTACATATACAGCCGAGAACTACGTTGCGTTCTTCCAACGTGCGTTCATCAGCACTGTCGTAATCGCAACGATAGCTGGACTAAGACTCTTGATTAAACTTATTCGTTTGTAAGCAAGTCTAACTGCACATCTCTTTGAACATTTAATAATTGTCAACACTTTCGTAGAAACTAACTGGAGTTGTCTCTGCCAGTGGTTTGGGCCAATTAGAATTGGTTGAGGACAAATTGAATGTTGCAAAGTATGAAGAAATTTTGCAGGACAGTTCATTGCCGAGTATTGGAAAATTGTTCGGAAAAGACGTCGATTTTGATATCCAACAAGATGACTCTTCCTATCATATCGCGCGTTCAACCGAACAATGGTTTGCCAGCAGAATATCTTAATTGCGATTATGGCACGAGTTTTAAGAGCTAAATTAAGTCAAATCTGGGACAGTTGCAACAAGCTTATAAAGTATGCCAGTATGTATTTGAATGTATCTACATACATTTATAGAGGCCTAAAATCACTATAAACAGCTATTTACGATTCAATTCATTTATTCTTACAGCTGGAAGAAATAATTTATTAATAACAGATATACCAATGCAGTACCATCTAACACCTTTCGTCCCTATTTTAAAACCAAAGCGCAGGAAGCGGATATTCTTCAAAAAGAAAAACGAAACCAACTAAAGTACTTAGGCTAATATTATTTACCTAGACCAACCAGTGCTTCATCCATAAGTTCGTCATCGGTTATGCAAGGCGAAGCGGAGTGTGGACTCGGATTGATCATCGGGCTCGGTGCGGGTGACTTCACGATGTGAACGCTGACAGAGGGCGAATGCGGAAATATCATCGACGCGGCTAATGACTGCGAACCGATCTTGTCGCCTTTCGAATAATCCAGAAGGCCGTCCTGTTCGTCGGAACCTTTCACTTTCATATCTTTCTTATCGTCTTTTGGCGCGGGCGCAACGAACTTCGAAGTTAAATCGACACTTTTCGTGGACAAACTCAGCGGTTCGTTGTTGGCGGCAGCGACGGAAAACGACTTGGACGCGGATATGGAAGTGTAGTTTAACTTATAACCGATTTCATCCTTCGACAATCCGCCAGCAGAGGTCGTTAGGTTTTGCGGATAATCTCGTTTCGTCTTCTCGTCGCCGCTATCTGAACCGAAATCACTTTGATCCTTGCTCTGAGACGGCAGCTTTGGGCTAGTCGTAAGATTCACGTTGTTCAACGTATTCCTAATTTTACTTTCCATGTTATTTTCGAACATTTTGCTAGAAGGCAAAGGCATTGTGTATTTCAAGCTAACATCATTTTTAGCCATCATATCGAACATTTTCGAAGAATCAACGGTTTGATTTATATTATTCAGCACCTCGCCAGTCGAAGTTTTAGCCTTCTTATCCTCGGATGATCTGGCCGATAGCTTGGGAATCTGAAATTTTTTGTCGAATTGCTTAGAGAATCCTTCGACCATAAGAGGTGCCGGATAAGGATCTATTTTCAATAGACTTAATTTGAATCCATCCGATTCATCTCTGGATTGCGTTGGACTACCTTTCCTACTTTCTCTATTGCTAAAAATCGATTTCTCAGAGCTTTTATTCGTTTTAGGTCTATCTTTCGTGCGGCTTAAATCCGTCGCTGAACTCGTTTTACTACTTTTAATTAAGCTACTACTAGAGGCGCTTTTTATACTACCAGTGTTGCTACTGCCGCTGCTTTTATTCGACGATATGTTTTTAAAATTTCCGTAACTTGAAGTTGTCGAATTAGTCAAGTTCGAACTTGAACTGGATTTACTTAATTGTTGTGGTTTTTTCGAAGCTGGACCGCTGTTAACTCCTGGTTTCAAGCCGGTGTGAGTTTTCGGGGAACCCGTTCCAGAGCTACTCGATTTAGTCGAGCTCGATTTCGAATCTTTCGTCCTCGTTTTATTGATCGTTATCTTCATTCCGTCCGAACTCGGTTTTACCATGTATTCGGAATTTTTATTTTCGCCAACTTTATTGTTACTTTTCGAACTTTCTGACGTTTTATTTGATATTTGCTGCCGATCTTTACTGCTTTTATTATTTATATCGGCAGCCGTATCACATTGCGCTGATTTCAATTTGTCAATGACCGCTAGTAAGCCTTTTCTGTTCCTCGCCTGATTTGGATTCTTCGTTAGGTCGACAGTTCCGCTCGGTGACGGCAAACTATCTTGGGCAGGTATCTCCATGCCGGCGTTTAAATCCAACTGCTTCACTTTCAACGAGGAAGACTTCTTATTTGAATTCCCTGCACTGAAAACACCAGAAGTTCTTTTTTCTTTATCTCTGGAAGATTCCTTTCCCGACGACTTACTTTTACTGGAATCCCCGCTCTTGCTCGAAGGAGAATTCGCGGCACTTTTTAAAGTTGACATACTCGGCTTACCACTGCCACTGGCCGAAGGATGTTTCGGACTTAGACCGTGACTTTTCGGACTGGAGATCCCTGGAATTGTATGCTTAGGAGAGCTAGAAATAGGAGAATGTTTAGGGCTTTGATGCGTGGAGGATGGTTTGATACCGGGATTCAATAAGTTCGGACTAGAAATCTTTCTACTTTGCGTAGGAGAGGTTGTATACTTTCTACTCATGCTAGGAGAGGTGGGAGTTATACTGGGAAGTGGGGGTGATTCTGCCGGTTTTATACTAACAGTAACAGGCTTTGAAAGAGGATCTTGCTTCGCAGGGATTTTCTCCGGAGGACCCATGGGACTTTCTTCGCGTTTTCGCTTTCTTTTCTTCTCTAACTTGTTTTTATCATCCGATTTGCCTTTACTGCTTTTCCTGTCACGCGATTTCTCCTCACTTTTCGTTTGAGAAGTCGGAATCGGGGTTATAGTTATGGAACTAGGAAGAGATGTTGCCGGCGATGTCGAAATCGGTATAATTTCGATTCCAGGCCGTCCTGTCGACTGGGAAAACCCCTGCGATGCACTGGTCGGAATAGGAGTTATGCTAACGCTTGGAGGCACTTTGTTATCTAATTCCAAAGGGGGCGGCGATTTTTTACGAAATTTTGCCCCGCCAAGAATATCTTCTACGTCCCCCAAATCCTCGACACCTTCGAATTCGGGTACGCTCTTGTCACTGATCAATTCAGTGGGATCTAGACTATCGAAATCCGAATGAAACCCCAACGCAGAGTTAGGCGTGGGGATTTCCGAACACGTCTCTTGAGATAAAGGGGTACTGCGTGAAGTAGAATCGCAACTAGATCCATCTAGAAGCTCGGAATCATCTCCCACGCGACGTTTCGAACTTTTCCACCCTTCCTCGGTTTTTCGCTTCTGCCTTTTGGGTTTCTCCGTACTACTGCTAGTCGTTCCCGCGAGGATGTTCGTTAATTCCACGTTCGTTAGGACGGAATTCGGATCGCTACTCGTGGAAAAATCCGAAAAATTCGCGCTGTTCATTATGGTTTCGTTCAGAAACATCGCCCCTGCATGTGGATGCGACATCATGGGTAAGTTCATGCCGTGTCCGAGGCCTGCACCGCTTCCAGGTACCTGCTTCAACTTCCCGTCCAATCCCCCGAAATCTGGCAAGGAAGTTGCGCCCGGATTCCCATTTCGACCTCCGGGATCGCCAGATCCGAGGGGTAAATTAAAATTTTCATGCCCATTGTAGTGATTTTTTCGCGCCGCTTGGTTATCCCAATATCTAATTACGGAGCGCATGGTTACCGGTATGGAAAAACAGCGGTTAAGGTGTTTGGTGGCCGTATCCGACACTATATCGGGAGTATTTGGCGGAGGAGGTGTGCCTGGGTTATGTATGCGACATATCAAATTGGAAATATCGGACAGGTCTATTTCCGCTGTCGCCATGCTTTCTTCCATGGGATGTTCAAGAGAGATTGATATTTGTGTCCATGAGAGAGCGCTTATTTCAAACATTATCATATTTTCAAAATCTGAAAGCGAAATAGCAAATATTATTCTTAAATCTATTATGGGTGTATAATAAAAAGTATTGTTCTCAATTAAGTATTTTAATTTAAATTGCAATTCTCGAACATTGAAAACAACAACTTGAAATATTATGGCAATGTTTAAAAATCAAAAGATATAATATAAAGGAGTCCCAAAAATCTATGTACTTGTTTTGAATGGATAGAGCAAGTTGAAAACGGTGTTGATTAACCTACGTTAAAGCCTGGCGCAAATCGAAGCCATCCCACGCGTGGGGGGAATCGACGAAGCGTAGTTACAATCTACATGGGCTGGCCGTTGGATGGATCCAATATGCGCCGCGGCATTTGTAACTACATTTGACAGATTCCTCCCACGCGTAGGGTGGGTATGGCATGTGTCGTATGCTAGGTTCAATTTGCGCTGGGCCTAAAACTGATGAAACTTCTCAAAATTCACGAATTTCGTTGTGTCGCAAGAATCAACATTTTGCATACAACTAGCTATTGTTAAAAGTAATTACTTTTTCTCTGTACATGAGATTTAGGGTTTTTCTAAAACTCCAGGAATAAGTATTTATTCGTGTACTACACCGTCTACAGTTCAGTTAGAAAACTACTTCACTACTGTATTAGTTGTGATAGTACTGTTGCCATCTATTGATCTTAATTGCCTTTTTTTATTAGGTTAACCTATTGATATATATCATGATTGTTTTCTTAAGTAAAATACTATAATTGGGTTAATCGATACTGCAATGAATGAATAAAAGCCACAAACCACATACCCTGAATAACAAAATATTTATCAAATTCTTACCTTGCTTGCTATTCGGTCTAACACAACTTGCGATAATAGTGTTGAACAAAGCTTGTTGCCTCAATATCACGAATATTTGAGCTACATGGCTAGGATGAGTGAATGGAATACTATGCACCAATATGCCATCCATATTTTTATTTTCAGTCATGAAATAGCAATGATGTTGGTCAGGTAAAGTCTGCACGTAGAGTAATAATAATAAGTTGCGTTATTTCCTAACATAGTATACTATAATCTTACCACAAATAAACCTTTAGTAGTAGTTGCTTCCAATTTGCCATCACTGGAATGAGTCGCAATCAAACTTAAAAGAGGATGTGTTGTAGTCAGTTCACCACATTCCAACTCAGTAATTTGATGTATCTGCCTTACCAATGCAATGCACATTGGCATCGGTTTATTTAATCGTAGTACAAAACAAGCCGGAATTGTTACGGTATTTTGATTCGTTAAACTGGCATAGGATGGAGTGCTTAAAATAAATCAGACATATATCTCAAATTTAGATTAAATGTACTGAAAGAATACCTTTTTCCATTATGATTTTTATTTACAGTAATTAAAGTACTTGTTTGTAACTTTTGTCCTGCTGATCCTTCCATGCAAACAGTTACGCTATAACCTAATGATTTAGATATAACAGCTTCGATTGTTATAGGCTCCAATTCACACTTTTCAGTGTTAATTAAATCATACGGAGATACAAAATAGGTTAACTTCATTGGATGGCCCCCTCTACGCTTTTCTAAAATTCCTACTGGCGATTTATGCAACAAATTAAATGGTTCCTTCATGAACATCTGAAGTTGAGCCAAAGTGCTTAGATCAGCTTCGAGAGATTGTAGGGCAGTGAACGCTTTGCATTTAACTTTTTTCTCGGCATTTAATTGGTAAATCGAGGCAAAACCTTCTAATTGGGCAGTGAAATCGGCAAAATCGCCTTTTGAAAGACAACTTACAAGCTCCTGACAACTCTGCTGTTCTATTTTTCCCTCATGATGCACTTTAACATCTAGCACAGCACCGGTTTGATCAAGTATTATTTCTAAGTAAAACATATCCGATGATATGAACAATTCAACACCGGAAGGACCTTGGACAAATTTTAAACTGAAAATATACCATGTTTAATTGCTCGAAAACCACTATAGTTATATGTATGTACCCTAATTGTCGCGTTAAACTTTCAAGTCTTTCAACCATACTCTGTAACGATGTTACTTTGATAGAGTGCTGTAATGTATCTAAGCATTTCTGGTGTTGACTTTTTTCTACACTATCCAAAGCATAACGTTTCTCCTAGAAACATAATCGAAGCATAAATAAAAGTAATTAATCAATTTTGGATAGACATAACCTACAAGCATAGCCATTCGAACAGTTTTAGCCATTTCAGTCAGACTTTTAAATTGCGAAGATTTCGAACGTAATTTCTCCATGAGCAACTCAAGCTGCCAGTCCTTGCTCTTATCCATTATCGCTAGCTGTCCAGTATTGGTTCCTATATATATATATGTATATACATATATACAAAAAAAATTAAAATATGTTCCACTAACTATTGCCCTAGGCGAATACTAACCATTTGTTAACTTATTCATATTAAAGGCCTAAATTAACACTTAAGTATAACTAAATAAACATACAATAAAACCCCAAACTAAAAGTAGAAACTATCACTCAATCGCTCTTCTTGGGCACACATCACCAATAAACAAAAAATTGACAGTTCTTTCGTCGAATGTGATAGTGATGGATGTAAATTACATCGAAATTTCGTATTCGATGTTCGACGTTCGAACTAATTTAGCCTGATGTTTACCACTAGATTTAAAAGCACAAAAGTATAGATTATTAAATAAAATAGTAAATCTAGTTAATTATTAGTTAATTAAAGTAAATATTTTGTAAAATAATATCATACCTACTTACATCGATATTTTCTTACCCCAATCGATGTAATGATTAGAGTGAGGACGTTCGGTGCAGTTTGCTAGCGAGTGTTCGTCGATCGGGTAATGCAGTAGCGTAGATAAATTGAAAGTTATATTTTGTTAATCGTCAAGTACGTTTTCGATAGGAATTAACTATGATATATTTTTCTAAATTGTTCGTTGTAAATTGGCCAGTACTGCCGTCGCTCTCTGCCTATCTCTTACGTGGCGAGTTACACACTTGCCTGACTTAACCCACCACCGAACGTAACGCCAATGACAAACTCGCCACTTTAGTAATGATGTAGTAAACCTCGGAAGTTAGCTAAATATAAGTTTGCTTAATTTTAAAACAATCATTGGAAAAAATGTTTTAAAATTCAGAAAAATAATGATTGTAAGACGAAAACAAAATAGATTTTGTTCAAACTTCAGATAAATCACCCAGTTATCGTGTCGCTGGTTTTAGTAAAACTGTGCATCTTTTTAATGCTTAATTTGTATTTGCTGTTTTCTCACTGTTCTCAGTCATAAAAAAAATCAGCTGAATAAAAATACATGATTGGATTGATTTAGCTGGCGATTTGGGAGATCCGCAATTTTTTCCCTTTTGGTTGATAAGAGGTAACTGGTCTTGATCAACTTTAGAAATTGTAAAATTAAGTATAAGTAAAACAAGTTAGTCCACTGCCTCACAATTTTCTATTCAACATATAAAAAGCGACCTGTTTCGTTTAAAAAATACATCTTCAGGCCGTACTAAAAAAAGAAACAAGAGGAGGCTTGACTTAAACAAAATTAATGATATTGAATTGTTTTATCGAGTAATAATAGGAAAAGGCAACTTATTTTCATAAAATCAAATTGTTTTAGGGTAGTTATATGTATAAATTTAGAGAAACTAATTAAATCATACTACTTACGAATTTATAAAATGGGCGAAAAATGTAGAATTACGAAGGCGAGATGTCCAGAGGTATAAAAACTTTTATTTTTTAAAAGCGAATAGATCCTTTAAACATATTAAGAAGGAAAAAAAATTGTTCACAAGATCTATTCGTTTTTAAAAAGAAAAAATTTTATACTTTACATCTTGCCTTCGTAATTCTAAATTTCTCGACTATTTTGTGCTAATAAATTCGCAAGTAGTATCATCGATTTTAATTGTGATTTAATTAGTTTTTCTAAATTGATACATATAACTACCGTAAAACTATTTAATTTTAAAAAAATAAATTGTCTTTTTCTACTATTAATCGATAAAACAATTCACCTAATTTTGTTAATTAATTTTTAAGTAAAAAAAATTATTTGTCCTCTCTTGTTTCACTTTCTAGCACGACCTGAAGATGTGTTTTTTACACGAAACCAGTCGCTTTTAATATATTTAATAGAGAATTGTGAGACAGTGGGCCAACTTGTTTTACTTGTCCCCAATAACTGACGAATTAACTTTTTACTATATTTTTAAATTTGATCAAAATCAATACGATAAAAAATTTGGAAATAATTGTTCTTCGCCTCAATTTCTATTTGTCCTATAGTAGACAGCGTCTACATATATAACTTCCTGAGGAGTTTACAATTAGTAGGCAGACAATACAACCAATAATTACATACCTGCTATTCATCTTAAGGATGTGTTACCCGCGTATGATAGGGGGTATCGTATTATCAAAGTTATGCAAATCAAACGTATATCGATTTGTCTACTCCAAACGATAATGCATGGTAGCTGAATATCAGGGTCGAATGGCAAAGGAGTAATAATATTACATGCTTACTGATGAGTCAAGTTCTGGTGTACATAGCTATACATGCAACGCAACCCGTATAGGTGTAATGTTCACAATAATGCTTTGTCATGATTTAAATATATATATAGTCCAGAAAAAAAAAAAACATTCAATTGGCTTTTACTTGCTTTTATATCCATCATTCAAACCTGAAGGTGCTGGTGAGGTGGTAAAATCTTTATTGGTATTTTATGGTTTTATAACAATAATAAGTTTCATTTAAGGACATTTTTTTTTGTACTCATTAGTGGAAGGGTATCTAGTCCAACAGACTTTTCTACTTATTTAAACAACATAATATAAAAATATTTCCTACCCAGTACAAAGAGTAAATTCTCTTTTTCTCAAGAATGTGACGGACGGTCTAGACAAAAGTGACCTAATTTGTTATATTAACTGTAAAAACCGCAATTGATCAAACCTCCCAAAAATTAATAGCAACTGTACCAGAACGCATTCGGAATTTTTGAAAATTCTGGATCGAACTAGTGCCCATAAAAGTAATGTTAGATTGTACCGCGTTAAGCGTACACAGTCACCTTTTCGATTTTGACAATGTCAGGGTTCTGGATTTTTTCAATTTTCTAGAGATTCGCTAAGTTTGCAGATGCTTTCAATTTTCAGAAAGACAGAAGATCTAAGCAACATTTATATAGATTTAATTACGTAACGCCACCTCTTACTACTTACTTATTTTCAAGACTCTGTATATTTCCATTCTAAATATTTATCGGTTTCAAACGTAAAATAATCTTGTTCACTTTTTACTATTGCGGTTTTCTGTTTATCAAATTTGCTGTGGCGTTTGCTTCGTTTACTTTATTGTTGAGCATAAACATATACACTGCCGTTCAGAGAAGTTCTGTTGGTTGGTAAAAAACATGAAAAGGTTACAGAAACAAACGAAACTAAAAACAAAATGCAATTTTATTGTATGTACAGGTAAAAAAGACAAAAATAAATAAATAAAAAGTTATTCTGGCCTAATATAACATACTGAACATTATATTTTTTTTTCATCGAAAAAACCTCCTTTGCTGTTAATCACCGCTCGAACTATTCTAGGCATTCTTTCGATAAGTTTTGTTAAAACGGATTGTGGAATATTAATCCATTCATGCTGCAGAATATTAAGTAAATGTTCTTGTGAAGTTGGGCATATTTTCCGGATCCTCCTGTCCAGTGCATCCCATAACAACTGTGTAGGGTTCAAATCTGGGCTTTGTGGGGGCCATGTCATTACTTTCAGGGTGTGCTGTTCTTCTTGCTCCTTTAGATAGTTCTTACACATCGCATTATACGCAATCCTGATGGCACTGCATGATTCTGGAGTATTGCAAAATAATTTTCGTTCCTCATTATATCCTGCACTCTGCATAAATTTCCCGTCTCAGCAAAGGAGAAACATCCCCACACTAACACAGAACTACGCCCTTGCTTCACTGTAGGCACAATGCAGTTCGGGATCCCTTTTCGGTTTTAGATCTTCGGACATAAACTCGTCGATTTTGCCCAAAGACCTCAAACTTTGACTCGTCAGTCCAAAGCACTTGTTTCCAATCATCTAACGACCAATCTAGATGAGAACGGGCCCACTGTACCCGTTTTGCTCTGTTGCCCCGACGTAATAAGGGTTTTCGAATGGCAATGCGTCCATGAAGGTCCGCTTGTTGAAGTCGACATTTTACCGTACTCGCCGAAACTTGTTCTTCACGGCCGCGATTGACTTCGGCTGCTATTTGTAGCACTGTTAATTTTCTATTGCGTTTGCTTAATAATACAATTCTCAAATCTTCAGCTTTTGTTGTTTTCCTAGATGCTCCAGGACGAACACGATTTTCTATAGTTCCAGTTGCCCGATATCGCTTTATGATGTCATTTACTGTTGAACTTCTCATATTTATTTTTTCTAGAATTTGGCGCCCCGAATATCCTTCTTCAAACAGCGTAATAATGCGTGAACGTTTTTCTACACTGGTAGGCTTGCCACGTGCCATTTTGAAGTAAATTTTCTTAAAAGTATCGCGCAAAACCGACAGATGCACACCAACACATGTTCAACAGTAAAATGAAGCAAATTTATATCTTTACGTCTGTGATAAATAAACAAGAATGATACTGCGGTATATTTTCTAAATGTATTGTTCGTTAATAATCCCCAAACGACCCGTTTCAAAAGATCGGCACTTCCGAGAAATTCTTGGATTGATAGTAAAAGGGACTTTATTGTGGTTGTCGCAATATTTCTACTTTACATAATAATTTATGGCTTTAATCCCTTAGAAAAGAGTGTATGCTTAATATTTTTCTAATTTTATGTATTAATAATTGTATACAGTGTGATATAATAGATTTTTATTGTATGACCGAACTTCACTGAACGGCAGTGTACATTCTACATATTTTCATACATATTTATTAAATTACGCCGGTAGTACTCGGTACTTATATAGTTATATGGTATACAGTACTAACACATACTTTTTTAATCGAACCTTAGTGAAAAGGTATTTTTGGCGATTTTGATTTGACAAAATTGCTTTTAGTCACTGCGACCTAAATAGTCGCATTGCAACAAATACATGTATGTTAGAATAGTTAGGTTTTTGTCGAACCAAACTCCAAGATTTTCTTCTTCTAATCCACTAGATGGCAACAATGGCCTAGTGAAACTTTGTGGCCCATGGCAACTTGGACATAGACGACGGAATTGATCTTCAGCTCTTTTTTGTATATATATAAGCAGTATTTTAGGATTGCATGATTTGTTAATAAGCCTGTCAGTACTCTGGGACTTTCTTTGGTGCAAGACACCATTGTCCCTGTTGCCTTTGATGAGCCTCATATGGATCTTCTGGCATGTTTTGCCAGTAAAAGGCCTTTTATCTCCCCCCTCATTTCTTGATTTCCTATTTTGGCTTATCGGGTTTTCACTTTCCTCAATCCCCTGATGGCTTGGAACCCACCGTAAAGTAGGCATGAATTTTTGTGTCCGAAATGCTGTCGATTCTATACACGATCGTGTATTTGAGAGCTTTTAGTGCCGTTTAAATGGATGTGAATATGTTTATGGTTGCACCTTGAGGTTCTGTATGGCACACAGGTTTAAACCATCCCATGGATACTTTTAGAAAGCAGTTAGGTCCTAGGTTCACCCAAAGTTTCTATTTTATGTTGAGATTCAATCACCACCATGTACCGCTAATCAAAATTGTAGCCTTTGCAATATGTATCGAACAGGAGGACTTCGAGGACTTTATTCTTCGTTCAAGACATAAAATAGACGATATTGAGAGCTGAAAGAAATAAAATAGTTATTAAAAACTACCTTTGAATAATTGAAATTGTACATTTAATAATCAGCAAAATTATTTTGATCTCTCGTTTAAATCTTGCGATAAAATTGGAGTAGATTGATAGTATCGAAATTGGCTATAGACGATCATTATGCAGAAAATGTAATCATAGCCTAATATCTATCAAAATTTGTCAATTAATACGAATCCACTTAAACTCTAAGCATGTAAATTAGCAGCAAGCATAACTACGACGGAGGTAAATTAAAAAATGTCAATCCAAATCTAGATGCACCAATTTGTGAGGAGCGCGATTAATATTAAGTATTAAGAGTGTACTTTATTATATTTACCCAATAATAAACATTATCTAAATATACTCTATCTCTGCTAGGTTCAAGTACATCAACTACCTACCTAACTGTGTACTTTGGCCATGATGACAGCAGATGTTCAGCTCATTAAATATAAAGCACCCAGAGCCACTCGAACGTTACCATTTCGTACATACGGGGACAAATATTTAAATAACACAATTATTTTAATTGGAAAGTATACACCGTTACGCTTAATTGGAAGCACACGTCTCGAAAAACAAAGCATTTTCGCTGGTTTTAATATTCCCCCACGATGAAAGGTCGATGGATAGCACTTTATTTTTTAAAAATGCGTACGATCTTCTCCAAGGAACGATATTTTCGCTGGAAATGTTCTTCTACCTTTCGATTCCCGAGAGGTTCGAAGAAATCTAATTGATTATCTATTTCATACTGTTTGTTGATCGAAAAGAGGAAGGTATTTTTGTTTATTTAGACGTCGAAGCTATGTAGATTTATTTGCTCTTGTTTAATTTGTAAAAATGATGGGTAATTCAATATTAGAATATCATTCATTCATAATAAATCTTTGGTGTTGAATGTATTCTTTAACTCAATAAAACTTATTTCTTATTAATAAAAATTGGGGTTTATTTTGATATATAAAACTCTAGCGAAACAATGAACGTTTTTTGTCGATATTTGAATAGTCTACCTACTCCCTAATAAAAAATAAAGATCCGCCCTGCTATATTGTTAAATAAATGAAATCGTGATTAAAAAAGACGTAGTATACCAACCTTCTTCAGTATTTTATTTAGATTTATAAAATTTAATAAACCTATAAAGAGAGATTATTGAAAGAATACGGACTTTTTTTCTCGAAAAAAATTAAATTAACTGCTGCTCGTGCTTGAAGATATTAAAAAAAGTTGACAGGGCTAATATTTTTTTATCACTATAATAAATATTACTAGAAGTTCTACGTTTTTTATTGGTATAGAAAAAAAAAGCAGCCACTCAGATTGTGTTGCATCCATCTCAACGATTCACAAGGAACTGTTGATGAACGATCATCGTTAACTTCCGTTCAAAAAACAAATTTTTGAAACGAAAGTCAGCCTCACGCTCAAGATACAACACTACAACTCATCATCGTGGTTGCAACGACTCTATATTTGAGTATAGAGTATGCGAAGATATACTACAGAAATGATCCTGTGAAGTATGATCTTGTCTCTTCCTACAAAGTAGCGAGTACTTGTAGCGAAATAAGTGAAAAGCGTGTATCATAGAAGAAGCGTCGACATCTGTTGCAAGTAAGTGTGACTAGCAACGAAAGCGCCGTGGTAAATAAGAAAGAATGGGTCACGGCTAGTTACAAGGGTCGTTCAATAAGTCTTTAGAAAAAGAGAAAAACAAAGTATTTCCTGCAGATTTTTATTTATTTTTCAACGTAATCTCCATTTAACACTACACTCTTTTCTTTAGCGTTTCTTCAGCTCTTCTAAGCCCATTTGACTCCATAACTTTAGGGAGGATTTTGTAACATTTTGTTACATTTTCGATAAGAGAAGGAAAAATCACAGAAAGTAACCACACGTAATAGCTGCTTGTATATCTTTTACTTGCTTAAATAAATGGACCTTTTTCAAACATTTTTTGCTTTCAGCAACTACAATTTCATCGATTTAATTTTAACGCTACATACTATATTAGAAAAGCGACACATGTATCAACGTATCGTTAAAATCACTATATTTGTGATTAATGAAAGAGAAATGCTATTGAAATACCTAATCTATGCATTCAGTCATCAGTCCTAATTCTAAGAATTTCCTAAACCTAATACCTAACGATTGAATATAAATGACTAATCAAAGATATCAATTAAATATTCATAAATTCTAAATAAGAAACGATTTCGAAAGAGCTATTATAATAACGATGACTCAAATCGAGCTCAGGTAGCTGATCCTCTAATTTCAATATTCTTTCTTATTTACCAAGGCGCTTTCGTTTGCTAATAACAATTATTTGCAACAGATGTCGACGCTTCTTCTGTGATACACGCTTTTCGCTTATTTCGCTACAAGTACTCGCTACTTTGTACGGAAAGACAAGATCATACTTCACAGGATCATTTCTGTAGTATATCTTCGCATACTCTATACTCAAATCTAGAGTCGTTGCAACCACGATGATGAGTTAAAGTGTTGTATCTTGAGCGTGAGGCTGACTTTCGTTTCGAAAAATGTGTTTTTTGAGCAAAGTTAACGATGATCGTTCATCAACAGTTCTTTGTGAATTGTTGAGATGGATGCAACACAGTCCGCGAGTGGCCTGCTTCTTTTCAAACTAATCAAAATGCAAAAAATCCAATAAATTTAAGCCCTTTTGTTTTTTAATCTTTTTGGAGAGAAAAGTAAGTATCATGGATCTGTATGTGTTGTACTTTCACAGCATATTTTTTTAGATTTATGGGGAGAGAATCACAAAGATTGGCTATTGCCTCAACAAAAAAACGCTTCATTTCTAATTAAACAAACACGTGAATTCCCAAAAAATTATGAATGTTTTTTAAAATTTCAATGCTTGATTTGACTATTCAAAAATTGTCGTTAATGCTTTTTGCTGTTATTTTAACCTCCGAAGCATTATTATTAAGAATTAAAATACAAGTTTCCATAATTTCACATTCCTTTTGTTTAAAAGGAATGTGGAAATTTTGGATAAAATATTTATTTTATCCAAAATTTCCACCATGTTTACATACAACATGCTTAACTACGTCACTAATAAATTTTTTGAAGACGTTTTAACCCCCGCAACCCATATATTTATTCTTAAATGGTCCGTTCGTTTCAAGTCTGCGAAATAATTGAATCCAACTTGTCGTATACGGCCGTATAATAGACATTATACACTCCGATGTAGGTTGTTACGCAAATTTCTTCCAAACTCATGCGCCATTTGTGCCGGGACGCGTTTTTACGATCATCGGAACGAAATTTATTTAAAAGAGCAACTACGAAAACTAAGACGTGGGCATCAAAGGCACCTGTATATAATGCGGTAAAATTTTCGCTACGTAAAATGAGGACGTTTATGGTGCGTAGCTTGCTCCCACACTTTTTTCACGTTCCTCGAAGCTTGAGCGAGATAAATATTAATAAAGAGCAACATTTATCAGAATGTATTGTGTTCGTTTACAAGGAAGAGAAGACGTAATATTTGCGTGTTAAATATGCGTATAAAATAGTACCCATATTCAGATGGATGTTATGTTTATTTTGCATTGCTGCAGCATGGGAAGCCTTCGTATATTCTTCTATTTGCTTTTTTGGAGGACTAAGGTTATACATGCCATTAATAAAGGCAATAGTCTCTATTAGGCAGCACGTTTTCGTTTTGCAAATTTTAATTTCAATTTATTTTTAATTGAACAATCTTGATTTTTGCAACATCCAACCCCGTCAACCATAGTGATATAACCATATGATGCACATATGCAACATATAGTGCACATTGCTAGCGTGCATTGGAATGGCAAAAACAAAATCAGAACAATTTGTTTTCGATATTCTCTATGAAATGCTCTATATCTGCGTATGTTACTTTTCCGTCCGTTTGATTGTTTATAGTTACCTGTAGATATTTCTGGTTTGGATGCGGAAAATTTTAGCCTTCGATCAACGCATGCAATAAATTCATTTAAAATTTTCCGATCATTATTAATTAAGGAAAATGCTTCGGTTTCAATTCCGTTTCTTGCACGAAACTTGTAATAACAGTAATGTACTGTGGTTAAGTAATGTATAGGTGTTTGCGCTCAGTCCACTGCTTTAATAATAAATAGAAATTTAAGCACATACATATATAAAATATACACGTAGTATATACCTCTATAAACACAGAAGATTACTACGTACAAGTATGATCTTACTTGACACGTTAACCATCCTTAAGCAAGAACTAACCCGCACATACATAGTTAACCCCAAATAAAATCCAGGCAAAAAAAATTAAAAAATACACCAATAGAAATATCGCTGCCCACTTGGTGCCGTTCCTTATTATTTAATATTGAATATTATAACTGTCTAAAAAGAACTTTAAAATTTTCAATGTTGTCCCAAAAGTATGACGTTGCCCTTCCAAATAGTGTTAATATACATTTTCTACACAAATATTTTAGTTAAACCCCTATTTTCTTAGGGTGGACGGCTTTAATTTTTCGCCTTTTTTTTACATCCTTGTGGCAAACTTTAGCTGGATGATGCAATCACACCAGTGTTCCCCCCGTCACATCTCATTTGCTTTGGATAAAACGTTCTATACAATTAAAACAGCTAAATGTAGGGTCAAAATAAGGAGGGTAAAATCCATGAATAAGAGCCCGATTATTCTTAAAATAGAAGCAAACCGTCGATGTTGAAAAGAGAAATTAAATTAGTAAAAAGAAATCAGCAAGTGAAAGAATTAAAAAAAGGAAGAAGAAAGTGAAAGAGAATTAATTAAACGTAAAAAGAGAGAACAAATAAACTACTAATTCATTTTTAAGCTATTAAAAAAAATGACGAGAAATCATGAAACATCGTTTTCAATTTTTTTTTATTTTACATGTAAACAAAAAAAAGCAAACGCATATTTTGTAGTGAAAACTAATCAAATAATAAGAAAGTATTATTCAAAATTGGTATAAAAAAGAAAGCAGCCACTCAGATTGTGTTGCATCCATCTCAACAATTCACAAAGAACTGTTGATGAACAATCATCGTTAACTTCGCTCAAAAAACACATTTTTCGAAACGAAAGTCAGCCTCACGCTCAAGATACAACACTACAACTCATCATCGTGGTTGCAACGACTCTATATTTGAGTATAGAGTATGCGAAGATATACTACAGAAATGATCCTGTGAAGTATGATCTTGTCTCTTCCTACAAAGTAGCGAGTACTTGTAGCGAAATAAGTGAAAAGCGTGTATCATAGAAGAAGCGTCGACATCTATTGCAAGTAATTGTTACTAGCAACGAAAGCGCCGTGGTAAATAAGAAAGAATGTTGAAATTAGGGGTTGGCTACCTGAACTTGGTTTGGGTCATCGTTGTTATAATAGCTCTTTCGAATTCGTTTCTTATTTTGTGCTTAGTAAGTAGTGTTTTTTATTAATGTTATAAAGTTAGCTCTGTAATTATACAGCGAATGGCAATTGTTTAATTTTGATTCACTTGTGAGAATGCTAGATTTTTATTTTTGCTTGAGGATGTAGTACTAATGAAAATTATTTTTTCTTCCGCCACCTTATAAGGTATATCGACATTAATTTTTTTTTTGCACCAAAGGAACTGAAAGAAATGATTTAGAAAATAGGCAATTTTAAATTATCAAATAGGGCTTTTCTTTTATAATAAAATATTTAATACATTTTAAATTAAAATTAGCACATGTAGGTATGTACTACGCAATTCACTCAGAGTGGGTCAAATTAACTTTTCTTCCATCTCTTACAATTAGCGAGTTATATAAGGACTATAAAAGTTGAAGCAACAAAAACAAAATAATGTTTCCACTTCTTTTTGTTTTGATAAATTTTTTGCTAAAAGCTCATATTTTCGACCAATGCTAAGGCATATAATAATTATCAGAAAAAAATTTGCTACTGGTACTTTTTTGTGGTAATATTCAATTGTTGACTACTTTTAATTTAGTTACAATTTGTTTATTGCTTCTAGCCGGGTTTTATTCGTTAATATCTAAACATTGTAAAACATTGAGATGGATGCAAACACAATTTGAGTGATTTTCTTCCTTTTCTTAGATCCATTAAAGCATAACATTTTCGTTTCTGTGTGTTTGGAAACGTTAAGCTAACACGCATCGTTTCTTCAAAGATAACGTTAAATTTTATAAAAAAGATAAATGTATTATACATACGCATTCAACTTCAAAGGACATAGATAATGTACCTTTTAACTTATGAGACTTTCGGCTTATTTTCAATTTAAATGTAAATTTTCCGTGGCCTTTCATTTCACTTTCTTCATATAAGCAATGAAAGAAATTTGCTGCTCAATTAGCTGCCAAAAAGCAAATTGTAGTAACATGTCCTTTCCATTACGTTTTAAGAACGTACAGGCAATAAACGAAAAGCAAGATAATTTTACGGCTTTTATTTGTGCGTTTGCTACGTTTTTAAATTCTTCATAAAAATTAAAAAGGAAAAACGGAAAATACATGCGTACATTGTCGAGAGAGAGAGCCTTTAAATTAAAAGTTGCAAACGATGCACCTGGATATATACGTATTACATTGATCATTTTTCTCAAAAGCCAAATCTAAGTGAAAAATTAATAATGATAGCGAGGGCTGTAGGGCAATACGGTAAATGCGAAAGCATCCGTTCACTCCGCAACTTGTATGGTGCAGAGTGTCTGGATATTTTAGCGTATCTCAGATCTAAGGGGGTATGGTACTAGAACCGTTGTCTTATATAGTTATTGTTGTACTGCGTTACTCTTGAGAAGTATAATAATAGCCACGTGTAGGCTTTCACGACCGTAATCCATAGTAGAATTGTCTGTCGGGTATTGTTGCGTACTTGATGTTGACTTGACGTTTCGCTAATCATGCTGTCAGCTTCTTCAGGAGGTTACTAAAGACGGTCTTTACTACACTACAAAAATCAGTTACTTACGCCACACGGTGTCAAATGCTCGCGTTAAGTCCATAGAGACAGACTGCACCGTGTCTCTCCTTAATTTAGGTAGCTGGTGCTTTATTATCCAGTATTAGTATACTTAATGTAAACAGAAAATCAATACCTCAATAGATAATGCTAAATAAATAATAAAATTTATGTTTTAAATACTATTTTAATAATCGCATAATTCCTTGATATAATCGTGGCTTATAATTTGTAATCAACGAATTGTTTTGCACTGATAAATGTTAAAGCGCAAAACCTGTTTATCCTCTAATAATGTTTTAAAAAGGCGACATCTGAAAAAAGAGATTTGGCACTCGTCAATTAAAAAGGCCGCACGCAACTAACAATCGGAGAATTAAATTACGAGATTCATCAAAACGATGGACCATTTGAAAAATACAAAAAAAAGGTGCGAACTACGCGAATTTAATAGTTCCCGTTGCTTCAAACGAACGATTTCCTTTACCGCGTTTTTCCTGTTCTCCCCGTTATGATTGGTTACCACACAATTGTCATCCGCATCGTTAATTATTTTGATTCCTATGGAAAACCGTCAAGTGAGAAATGAATGGACGTTTTAATACAGGTGCTATAAAAGCGCAATTTTATATAGAATTTTAAATATCGTTTTGATAATTCACCGAGTTCGAAACCGTTTATGGAGCGCTAATTTATGAAATAAACTATTTTCGAAAGAATCATTCTAAGTTATGGTATGCACTTTTGCTTGAACGGGCTAAGAAGGAACAACTAATCAATTACAGAAAGTTTAATAACACACAGAAGAAGGATTACTAGAAGCAAGTAATCCTTCTCCTCTCTCGTAATTACTTCCAGGAAGAAAGTCGCTAAAATAAGCGAATAGATTTATTTAAACCTATTTTCATTCAAGTACAACAGATATTTTCAAAATATTTTAATTTGTATTCTTGTTTCTTTTGTTTGTCACCATCCCTTCTTTATCAGCAGTTTACTCTGAAATCCATTTTCACACGTTAGGTCGCTTTTATTAGACCGGATCAATTTTCCATATCTCGCTCGATATTTTCCTGCTACCATTACTTTGTTGTTTATAAAACATCGAAGAAAACAAAGTGCAATTTAGTTGAACAATAAAAGATGTATTGGAGGTATGCAACCTTTGCGCTCTGATATCAATGGAAGCTTTCACAACCAATGTGGGAAATAAGCTTTCCGCTAATACACCTACTTTATACCTGTACTTTACTCGTCTCCGTATCATCAGACATTCAGCCAACATGAATAACACGTCTGTTATCGCGCCGCGGAGGTAAATATTTTCTTTGGAGTTTTCTTTTCGTCCACCGAAGTTGAGATCCTTCCATATATTTTTCCTTTATAACGGAAACAATTAGTTGATTCTGTATTTAACAAGAAAGACATTAAAACAACGACGTGTTATCCTTCACCATTTAATTAAGGCCTTTACATCGTAAAAAAGGGTATAAGTATATTGCGGGAAAAATTACTTTTAACGCTGGAGAACATTGAAGGATAACGCGCGGGTGTTGATGGGTGATCCTGACATTATGTAATTAAGTACGAATGGACCGTTGCCATTATAAAAGTTTAGCAAAAACGATCTTCTTCGGCCAAGCATGGGTTAGGTAGGAACCTAATGAAATGCCACCGCTCACAGCTTAGAACAATATATTCTTCGGCGGCAAAGAATTGAAACAACGTGATGATTACATTATTTGAATACCTATACAAAGGATGCGGAAAGTATTTCCAGATTAGATTTGCATTGAGACGATTACAGAAAAAGTTAGGACTTATTACGTTGCCTCCATAACGAAAGGAGTAAATGCAATATACGAGGATAAATAAAGATGGAGTTAATTGTTAGAAATCGAATATCAAGCCATCATTGAATTCTTGCATTTCAAACGCATTACGCTTATGTAAATTGAAGTCGAGTTGGACGCTATTTATGGAGATCCACGCCATCATTTGTAATGTTGGTCAGCAGAATTTAAATGGTTGAGATGAACGTTCAGGCGGGTCAAAAACTGCAACCACTATCGATAACATAGGAAAAGTTTGCCAAATGGTGTTAGATAGCCGTTGAATTAAGGTTGGGGAGATAACAGAGGTTCTGGACATCTCGAAAGAAAATGTTTGTCACAATGACTGGAGATTTGGGCATGACGTTGAAGTTTCGGCATCTCCTCAAGGCACGGTCGAGACGGTGATCTACTTAGCTCTAATTACCTCCGAAAGAAGCCAAGACTGTTCGATTGGCCCGGAAGAGTGATGAGGACTGTGTTTTGGGGTGATTGTGTTCATCGACTTAAAATAGGAAGAACAATAACCGGGGCATTACTTGACAAAGTAAAGACAGAAATTGCGAAAAAACGGCAGTATCTGAAGAAGAAGAAAGTGTTGTTTCACCAATATAACGCACCGTTTTGTCGTCATAAAAACCAAAACCAGATTTAATTCTAATAATCTTTACCTAAAATTTATAAGCACACTGCTATACCATCAAGTTGCACAATCAGGTAACATTACCAACAATTGAATCACAAAGACAACAACACTTTAACAAAATGTCAAGAGATTTAGCAAGTTTGGAAAAACATCCATATTTTGACAAAAAGCATATTTTTTGATCTGTAAAGAGTTACTAAAGAGTTTAACGATAAAATTAAATCTAAGAAAATAAAGAACTTGGGTATTATGGATTTATATAATATAATTTATAGAAACATGATAGCCATTCTTTTTAAAATTCCCCATAGCACAGTCTATTTAAATAACCCATGTGTAAATTCACCGAAGTGCGGATACGCCGCGTATTGCGTAATACTGCTAAGGTGTGTAACCTTTAATAATAACGTTTTATTACGATTCGTATTGTCAGCTATACGTACGTGGATGTTGGATCTTAATTAATAATGAAAATAATAATAATAAATGACAGCAAATATTTCTGTGTTTGGTCTAGATTTATTTATTATACGTCCATCAAACATAGGCATATTATTGGCGTTGGCTACTGTTCATAATTCTTCTGGGATTTATCTTATCTCGAAACTTTAGGTTAATTTTCTTTCGTGAGGCATTTTAATGGATAAAATATGTAAATGTCATTAAATAAAGGTAGTTGTGTATTTAGATGCTCAAAATTTCTCTATTTCAACAAGAATTACAATTACCATGAATTAATTTTGAAGGAATACCCATGCTTAAAATTCGTTTGCGTAGCTACCTTGTCGTTATATTTATTTATTTTAAAAATCCAAAGAGACACGGGCAACTCGAAAATTCAAATTTCGATGATATTGGAGATCTCGGTATAAGAACAACGCCATTTATTTAACGGCAGAATCGCCCGATTTTGGTGGTGCAGCCTCCTCCAAAAATATGAGTTTAAAACTTTTGTAAATGTCTCGATAAACTTATAAATTTTCTTTTTGAACGTATATGTATTTTCCGTCGAAAATAATCATTGTCTCAGGGATTATTTTCGACAACAATATAGAATCAATTAAGAGAACTCGATGTTTGGGAAGAAAACCTCTGTTAGCCAGGTTTTAAAATAAGGTTCCCAGACATCGAAAAGGACATTTATTGGTTTAGACAACTTCAGAAAAATTCATAGAAAATAATGGCGAAAGTAAGCGCTTTTTCTTCCTTTATTGTTAAAGTACGGCCAGAGTGATTAGTAAAACTTTATTTATTTTTCTTAATATCTGCAATATTTAATGATTGTCCAAATTTGTTATATAGCACCGTTTTTTTTTTTTGATAAAAGCGACTTTATTTTTAATAAATAGAAAAAAAGAAGATATAACAAAAATGGGGGCTGCGAGGAATCCGGTTCGCCGTTACATATTTCTTCCGGAAATAATTTGGGATTACGTAAAATTAGGGCATTAAACATTCAAAGAGAGATGGCAGAGGCTGTTATCGAGGATTTTGTACGCAACACACAAAGGGGATTAACAACTGTTAGCAACTTTACTAAAAATTGTGCGTAAATACTTCCAAGTAAAAAGAGCATCTATAAATCTTCTCAAACCGATATTTTCATTTGACTTTTTAACATCTTTAAATTGTATCACAACAAATCGCTGAAAATACGAAATAGTGACGTATCAATATGAAAACGCAATATTAGCTTTTTTAAGCTGTACTTTAATTTTAGTCTATTTATTCAGAATGTTAAAGTCTGTGGTGCCGTGGATAAGATGTAAGCCTGCAGAAACGAGTACATTTTCTGTGCGCTTCATGAAATTAGCAGAGACAGACTCGTGTTTTGTCGACTCTTAAGGAAACACGAAAAGGCAACACGAACCCTTTCTTATGAGACTAATAAACATGAGTCTGTCTAATCTCTGCTAATTTCGTGAAGCACAACTCGTTTCTGGAGGCTTAATAATATTCTATGTATGATGTATTGTATACTGTCGACTGTAGCTGATGTTCCCGAAGCTAGTCCTACAATATATTTTAAAATAAATTTGTAACGTGTAAATTTCCATTTTTCATACAACGTAATCTGAAAAATTACAATTAGGCTACGTATTTCAAGATTGTATATCATTTCCGCTATGCGAGCTGAATAAACATAATTCCTAACTTTATGAAGCGTTTTTATTACAGCAGTTCATTTGTATCATCCGATTTAATTAATAAATATTACGACTTGCGCATGAATAAATTTATATGAGTTAATTTTATTAGACATCGCCAGGAGCAATTCTGCGCTTTTCAATTAATCTTTTTTACTCTAGCTCATAGCTAGGTCAAAGCTGGTTAGCATTGTGCCAGGTTGCCAACCTGGGTAAAGCAGATATTTAAATTTATGGCTATTCATAAATTTATTGTAATATATAAATATTTGCATTATTCTTGAAACAAAGGTGCTATTCAATATGATCTAGACATTCAAGTTTTAAGATTTCTTAATATGGTATTTATTAATCCATTGCAATTATTGGTGTGAATTTAATATAATATTTTAATTACTTGTTAAACGATAAGGTTATCGACTATTTTCTATGTTTATTGATCCTGTTTATTTACACAAACGAAATCAATACATAAAATGAGTTATTTTAATATTGCTTAAAATAAGGTGACAAAAGTATCTGATTAAGAAAGAAACTTTTTCAATCAGACAGCTCGTGTGTAATCCATCATACACTGAATGAAAAAGATACAGTGCCCGATTTATGTTTTGGAACGATTAAATATCAATACTATTTTCCTCGTGGCAAGGCCAAGTGCTTAGATTCAGCAAATAAAAGCACAAAACCGCGTTTGTTGGGAATACCCAGCATAAACCAGAAAGGGGAGTAATTCTACCTGCGAATCCTACAATAATCCAAGCGCACAGCTACGAATGGTAGAAAGTATAGATACATCGTCTTAGGGGGAAACAAAACATAAGAATGTCACTGTACATACGGAAATACAATAAAAGAGTATATCAATGTAACCATTTTTTCCCCAAAATTGCTCAAACTAACGAGTCTAACATTTTAATAGATTTTTTAAAATAATTTTTTAACAATTATTTACAGTTGAAGCTTAGCAAACCTTAAAATTATATATAGAGGGCTACCTCAGAAAAGAAGATTAACCAAGATTAGTATTTGTCCGCGGATGTTTTCTTCTTTTAAGCAATAACCTTCGCATATGCTTACCCATCAATTCATATCCTGGAAGCTCGACCGCGGAAATGTTGTTTTTCGAGAAAATGCGTTTCGACCAAAGCGACACCGTTTTAACCTCGTTGATAAAACGATGGATTCGTCACAAAAAAACTGACGAAAAAACACGCAGACACTTGATGTGTACTTTACCGGTAACTGTCAGGTGGGCACTTATTATTACCGCGTGACGTGTATAATTTGGCTCCACCTACTCGATATACTGTACCAGGATAACAGGGGAGAGAACTAGGATGTATAAAAGGGTCCTCGCCGACGCCGTTTTGCACCTAAAAGCTTGCGGTGGTGAGAGATACAGATCAACATGTGGCAGCAGGTAGCGTTCGCCGTTCTTCTAGTTATCGCAACTTTCGATAACTTCGATGCTTTCCCCTCTGTAAGTTTTTTGACTTTTACTTGTTTCGCACAGAATATTTTTCTTGTTGAATTCTTTTGGTTATTGATATCTATTTATTGGTGCATTTGAATATGCTAAATAGATATTGTTTTTGTTTGTACGTGGATGTTTTCTTCACTATTGTGATATTTTGTTGATAAAAGCAAAATGCTGCATTCCAAATTATATTCTCAATTCCTTCAGAAAATTAATGGATTCTGAGATACTTTGATAAGTTTTGGATTTAGTGTTTGATGTCAGTGCCACATCCTCTATTGTGTGATAATTTGCAAAAGAAATGTTAGTGTTTGAATTTGATTTCATATAATTTAATATTTCTTAAGAATTCATGAAATGTTTAATTAGTCCTGAAAAAAATATTTTTTTTTGAAACTTTGTGAGCGATAAAATCAGTTTTTCCTTATCCTTTCACAATTCCTTATTTTATTTATTTATTTATTTTTATATCAGATTTTCACCAATAAGCATCTAATGGTTTGAAGAAATTATATTTTCTTTTTGCTAATTTTGAATATTATCAGCCATGGAGCTAAATTTTTGAAGATGATATGAAATATTGCTTAATATACGTTCCGAGCATCTAGAACTATTTTTTTTTTTCATAGACTAGGTATCTCAGTTTTTCTTTACATGTTTTTATCATTGCTAATAACGCAGATTTGTATTTGCGATTAACTCCTGAACATTTTCAAAGTGCGCTGAAAATCATTTTTCTTGGCCTTAATCGTTGTTGATGACCGAGTTTCATTTTGCCCATAACTTTTAACGAATAGCATCGCATTTTATGATAGTCCCTTTAGCTTTCAGTTGAAAAAGAATTTTTGTATTTGAGACTTTTTGTTCCATCAATATTTTTACGTATATGTATTAGTTGATACACCAAAAAGGATAAAATAGTTTTAAGATTTCTTTATTTAGGGATATATAGGTTCATTGTTTTCATACGTACCGAGTGATTAAAAAAAAAAAAGACACACCCAAGCTGTGAAAATTTAAACGGAACACCCTGCATATTATTGCACACTTTGATAATACAAGCTAAAGAAATGCAAGTTAATGTTATGTTTTCAAGCCATTTTTGAGAAATGTAACTTTTCCTAAAAATGTAGGCCAAAATTGAAGAGGCGTGCCTTACGTATTTAAGCTAGATATTTTAAATTGCTTTTACATTTTGTCGAAGCATTAGAATTGATGGTAAAATAAAAATAATCCCTAAAAATTATATATAATGTTCCATTTGATATAAGCGGAACACGCTGTATTCATTATTTCATTTAGATTCTAATTTTAACCTGTTATAAAATTATAATAATGTTCCCTATACTTACGTCTTATATATTTTTTTAGTAATTTAGCATTTTCAACTCAGAATATTCATTTATTTTGAACACTTCGTTTCACCGTTCTAACATTATTATTATAGTGAAAACACGTCTTATTTTTATCCAAAATTTTCGTTGTCTCATTTTTACACAATCTCGCCCTGTATTTTGTGTACAATAAACATCTTCCTTTACGTCTTTTATAACCTCTTTGGTTCCTCAGTCCAATAGAATTAACAATTGTTATTCTCTGAAATTCTATGTATTTCGCAATTTTTAGAAGTGCTTCCGCCTTTTAGAAAAAGAACAAACAGAAATCAATAGAAATTGAATTTCCCGAATAATGGTGTTTCTTATGTCCACTGCTGTTTATCGCAACTGTTCAATATCATGTTCATTTAAGGTGTAAAAGCACAAATCTTTGCTCTAAGCTATACACCGTGTTATAAGACACTTCGGGTCGAATTGTAACAATTAGCTTCCTAATATTGTCTTTTAATCCTCCCAGAGTTTTTGGTGAATAATTTTTTTAGATAGCTCCAGCCAGAGCTCTCTGTGTTCAGATTAGATCAAGACATAAAGACCTTCCTAAATGATTGCCCGTGGACTTTCTGTTGACCGTTTTCGACTCTGCCATTAAGAGAGAAACGAACCTCATCTGTCGATCAAAATACGCGACAACCCCTCGTTCAATTTCTGCAACTTGAACGTCACTAATCCTTGGCCTTCCCAATTTCGAGAGGTCAATTTCAAACTATTTTAGTAGGAAATGATTGTAAACCTATAGTGGGATTTCTTCAACTTGTTTGAATTTTCGTCAAGATCAGCTTTATTTTGGGAATTAATAATAGCTTAGTTTTGATACTTGTGAGAGTGGTTGTTGTTGTCATAACGAAACCTTTACTTTGCCACCTCCTACTTGCAATTATTTCAGTTCATTATTGCGAGAACTTAAATACATCACTTACTTTGTGACAACCCCATATAACCAAATATTTTACATTTACCGAGAGTTTTAGACACACTTCAGTGCCGCCATATTTTTTAGGATCGCCTTTTATTGACTCGACAATGTATTTGAAACCCACCGATCTTTCCTCTGAACTCGCAATAATATTAAATTGTATCTCGCACGGCCCACGAGGCGTTCGATTCTTGGGGTTTTATTGAAATTATTGTTCATGCCAGAATGACTAAGAATAAAGGATAATGCTGTTAAAAATGCAACCCGCATATTTCAGTTATTATTTGAGATATTTACATCGCTGTGTTGGATTGGTACAGTTCCACGTTTCGGTAGCGCATTTACTTGCATCTTCAGGACAGCTCCTAAAAAAGCTGTTTACTGCCGAATTCACAATTTCTTTGTTCTTTATTTTGTGAATTTGGTAAGAAACGAACTTTTTAGAGGCTGGCCTAAAGACGTCGAAATATCGGATTATCTATTACATTGTTAGAGTGATGAAATGAACATTTCCAGTAATTTTAGGTGATTAATTGTTTCGTTTAATCAAACCTGCCTAAAATTAGTTTTGCTTATATTATCCTTCCTCTCGCAAAAATTGATGAAACATTTGAAAAATAATGCTTTTGTCTCGCAAGAATAGCAGTTAATGTAGTATTGCTAACAGGTTACCAGGCGTTGTTATACTTTTAAAAGACCATGTTAAAGTACGCGTAATTGTACATTTTTTTCATGTAGTTCCTTTAATATCTGCTGGTATACAGTTCTTCTTTAGCGACATATTTATTCCGTTTATATATACTCAACTTTTCCTTCAAAATTATAAAAAATACGTCGGATGTTTCAGGAACGCCTGTTTGGCTTATGAATGCTTATTTCGGTAAATTATAACAACACACGCGTAAACTTGAAGCAAGAAGATCAAGAGCCGTAAGAGGGAATTTATGCATGAGAATTTAAACATATTTTCGAACGTTGGAACTATCTTTGCGATGATATATTAAATACGACACCCGAGGATATAAATAACGCACAAAGTGATAGGTATTCTCCATGTGCTGACGAATAAACAGAACAAGCACAGGCTTAGAATTTTACTTTTTACATTTTTAACGTGTTTCTGGTAACATATTGTGCTTTTTCACAGGAATTTTATTTAAAATTCGTTTCCTTTCGAATGTACCTCAACTTCCTTGTTTTATTTGAAGGTAGGACTTGAATTTTATAAATAAATAACTTTATTTCAAATTTAAATGATTTTCTTATAATTTTCACTGGAAAAGATTGAAAATTGAAGTAGCAAATTTGGAAAATTAAGAGTCTTTGCCGGTTTAAACAAAATGGTAAGGTACATATGTATCAAATCGGAGTCAGTGAGTTGTTGGCAAATTCTATCTCTGCTCCAAATTTCATTATTACTAAACGTAGCTTTTCGCTTTAATTTCTTGTTAATGTTTAATTTCATAGCTTAGTAATTTGAACACTGCAAAACTTTGAAAGGGGTCGCACTAGGTATTATCGAGTTTTTCAGAAAAATTAAATTGTTCATCCTCGGAACTTCCAAAAATAACTCGCCCTATGTATGCGTAAAATTTTTCAAAAATAAAAAATTCATTTAAAATTCTAGCTCGCGGTTTAAAATCCATTTTATTGCATTGGTTTACCTGCATTTACAAACACCACTTAATTTTCCAGTGGCGTAGGAAAAAGGCATTAATTCAATTTGGTAAAAAATAAATAAAAAAATTATGTTCTATATGTTTCCAATTAGTACGAAAAACCTTCTCGTAGCACGTACATTATATCTAAACCGCACTAATTTGCTCTGTTGGATTATCATTATTAAATGCGGCATTTTCTTTCCTTTTCTATTTAAATTGAAAACAAGTCGGCAGTATAGGTCCACGTGTACAAAGTTAATTAAAAAATATTTTACCGTATATGAAACAAATTGATCGCGTTTAATAATATTCACGTCACATCGCATCAACGCAAAAAAATTATTCCGAATTTATTTGCGGGTGAATATCAAGTGGATCTATTTTATAATTTAAATTTCCCGCTAAATTATATTCATTATGTTTGAAGCGTCAGCTAAATAGACCGAAAAATTAACAATTTTGTATGTAAATTGCGAATGCGCTTTTTATAGATTAACCCTCTTTACGCGAAACGACAAATATTTTGTGAGCTACAAGGTTTAGGTTCAATTAAATTAATTATGTTGTTCGGGTAGTATTAAATTCAAATACTTGCTTTACTAATTTTCCTCTCCTACTTTTCGTTTCGAATTTTATCTCTTTTTGAGAAGATTAATATTACCTAGAAATCATAGCCAAAAATTATGCTGCTAATAAAGAACATTTAACACAGATACTTTGTTAAAAAATCAAATAGCTTTAGCTTTAATCCTCCTAAAATGATTAACAAAATTAACAAATCGTTCTCCATATGTAGTCGCACTGTCAATATAAAGATATCAATTTTGCTAATTAAAATCTTCCTATCCTCCCCACAGCTATGAACGCGCTGGAATATACGTGTTAAGTGCAAGTTCAAATCTCAAACTGCTGTATAAATAGCTATACCGGTGCAAATTTTAGAATGACTGCCTCCGGTTTAAAAACAAACACGATGAGTGCCTAGTTCAACAGACTTCGTTTGATTAATTTAATCAATTCGTCGCCGGGAAACTTCGATATCAAGTTTAACTGGGGAAAGATCTTGGCCAATTGAATGAGCCTGTTAATAATCTAGATGCTCCTTTTTAAAATTGATCCTTTTTTTTGTCGTTTCGAGCAATTATCAAATATTTGCGCGAACTTGAGCTAAATTAACTTCGCGGAAGTGGTAAGGTTTCATTAAACGATGGATTAATGTTTTATTAGACTTTTTCTTTTTTGCTTAAGTTATTCTTATATTTTCAGAAAAAAAGAGAATCAGGAAATAATTCACACAATATATTTAAGCCGTGAAAATACATGTCGCTAGATCAATTTTTAATATTTGATTATATAAATCTTACATTTTATCATCTGATTAATACGAATATATATCAGACCACCTCCCAACATCCTAACGAAAGGTATCTATACTTCCATTGGCGAGAAAGACGAAGTATAAGTTGGAATTTTGTGGGTCATGACCTTTGGTTTTATTGATATGAGTTCTGCTCTCCAGAAAATGAATGTGTTGGGTACTAAGACGTGGAAAATTATTGCTCTTAAAGTAAGTTTGTTAATTTGGTATTGGTCAAACGAAACGAGCGATGTATGCACCAGATTCAATGAGCACATTAGGCGCTATAGATACGGAAGGACAGAATCGTTAATCGTGGCACACAAACGAAACTGGGGATAATATTAACTTAGAAAACCTGAAATTGTAGTTAAAGCATTTTTTTTTTATTTCAGGATTATTATTCCCCACTTCAAGATGTAATTCCATATGGTAAGACCGCACTACTTTTCTTATTAAATGTTTAAGCTTTTCCAACAAATGTAAATATTTATCTTGATTTATATACTACATCTAAGGCTGTAAATATAATGCAATAATGTTATGTATTTTTTGTAAAAATCAACACATTTTTCTGAACGTAGGCAAAGCTAACTGCCATAATCTTTTAAGGTATTTGTACATATTGTCACATTTTCATCACCTGCGCAAACGGTTATATTTATGTTGCAGTTCTAACGCCAGAAGCCAGAATTCAACTTAGGATGAAACAAGAAATTGTGTATATTTATTTTTTCCATGTGTACATACGTTAAAGGGTCCTATTTTTTGTTCTGGCGGGAAGAAATGTAAATTTCTAGAACAAAATCATACGTAAAACTATTAGATTTTCGTTATATTTGATACGATCTGCGTATCTTGCCTCTCTCAGTATACTAAATCAGCCAATTCTGCCTTGAATCTCACCAAAGGCACGGAAAAATGGTATTCATTTTAAATCCCGATTCCCAATTAAGTTTTTTCCACGAAAATAATGATTTGCATCAAAACAAACTTCATTTGCATCGACGCTCGTGGAAAGGTAATTCTTGGAATGCATTGAAACGCTCATTTGAATAATATTCGTCGATAATTTATTTATTGTCTGTACCGCCAAAAACGTGACAAATCCTAGCAGTGCTACAACAAATTCCTCTGCACAACAAGTCTATTGTTTAACAAATGAAGTAACAATTTTTAAAATTCACAAAGAGTGGGAATATCGGAGTAATTTATGCAAAACATTTTGTTTACAGCTTCACACTGAAAGTTACATGTACATAGTGTAGAGCCATGAAATTTTATTCTTGTAACAGTGTAAACCAGTGACGTTTCTGTTGCAATGACTTCTATTGGTGCTTGGCTTTACATAATAGTGATGTACCTAGCACTACACGTTTTGTTAAAAATTGTGATCATTGCTATGTAAATTAAAAAAACTTAGCTATAGCAGGTTGACCACTCATAGCAGTCGCATTACGTCCTTGTAAATAAAGCCCGCATAGGTGTTTTTGGCTATATTTTGTTGACATCAATAAAGATGTGTTTTTGTTACAATCTAGAACAATGGTTAAAACTAACACGAAGTTTGGATAGTATTGGAGGAGGCAACTTAAATGGGCGAAGTTTAGACAGCATTGGTGGAGGAAATTTAGTTGGAAGAAGTTTAGACAGTATCGGAGGTGGCAACTTAAATGGAAGAAGTTTGGACAGTATTGGAGGAGGCAACTTAAATGGAAGAAGTTTAGACAGTATTGGAGGAGGCAACTTAGTTGGAAGAAGCTTAGACAGTATCGGAGGTGGCAATTTAGTTGGAAGAAGTTTAGACAGTATTGGAGGAGGAAACTTAAATGGAAGAAGTTTAGACAGCATCGGAGGTGGCAATTTAGTTGGAAGAAGCTTAGACAGCATCGGGGGTGGCAACTTAAATGGAAGAAGTTTAGACAGTATTGGAGGAGGCAATTTAGTTGGAAGAAGTTTAGACAGTATTGGAGGAGGAAACTTAAATGGAAGAAATTTAGACAGTATTGGAGGTGGCCACCTAAATGGAAGAAGCTATTTCAGTCTTCCAGTTGAATACTTTTACGGAATCGGAAGAACCTTTAACAATATTGATGGAGGAAATTTTGATAGCCGAAGCCTAGACAGTATTGGTGGAGGTAACTTAAACGGTAGAAACCTAGACAGTATTGGCGGTGGACACTTAAATGGAAGAAGCCTCGACAGCATTGGTGGAGGTAACTTAAACGGAAGAAGTCTCGACAGTATTGGCGGTGGACACTTAAATGGAAGAAGTCTCGACAGTATTGGCGGAGGTAACTTAAACGGAAGAAGTCTTGACAGTATTGGTGGGGGTAACTTAAACGGAAGAAGTCTCGACAGTATTGGTGGAGGTAACTTAAACGGAAGAAGTCTTGACAGTATTGGCGGTGGGAATTTGAACGGACGTGATCTACATACATTTCTCCAAGAGCTGTTCCAAAAGAAAGAATATTAATTTATTAGTAATTGTTGGAATTTCATTGTTTTTATTTTATAAGCTACAATCTGTATGTTAAAAAAATATGCAAAAATATAGAATGCTGAAGACAAACTAATTACTTTGTTATATTAGGCATATAAACGCGTTTCGTAAACACGCATTTTCTTCAGTTTCTCTTAAAATTCCAGACGAATACAGAATTCCTTTCAGCGCAGACAAGCAAAGTATGGACCATGCATTCTTAGGAGGACCATTGAAGAGAACGCAGGCTCATAGGTAGTATACAAACCACAAAATAAATCAAATTGCAATATGGGTGAGGCGAAGAACTTAACTATGGCATAAAATACTAAAATCAAAAAAAAATTATTCTTCTCGTGAATTTTAAATGTTGTCAAACTAGCAACTTTGGACAGATTTGCCAAAAATTAAACGAGGTGTTTGATCACTTTCTATTTTTCGAAAAGCTAGAAATCTTAAAAATATTGCCGTTCATCAAATTCATCATTTCGCCTTTAAAAGTTACTTAAGGATTTGTAAAAGTGCAGAATTTAAATTGAAAATTTTATTATTTCAACTAGCAGCCAATTGTCAAGACTTTTTGGATCGAGATCGGCACTAGATTCCCTTGTAGGCTTGGGTTTCGGACGCGCTAGGAAAAATGAAGATCATAAAGAACAAACAAGGTGGTATATAAGATGAGATATAATTATTTTGTCTTTATGTTTACATCCTAATTCATTTTGTTATCTTTTGTAACAGGTATAGCAGGACATTGAACAGTTTGGTGCTTGGAGGAGGTTTCAAGAGATCTGGTCAAAAACCATCAGGGTAAACGTTTACTTTTTATTTATTATATTTAATTTTATTTTATATTATTATATTATTTTATTTACAAAACCTAAACATTTATTTCTACCTGTTATACTTGATAAATTATAACGAAGGGAAATTTAATACATGTTCTAAACCAAGGATCCTGAAATTGTACAACGCGATGTGTTGTGGGGAACGCTAAAAACTTGGCAAACCAAAAAGGTTAAGATCCGCTGCCATAGGCAATGTGCTTTATTACAAACATCTTGCTAATAAATTAGAGGCAGTAGATGAAAGAGGTTATTTCGGCAGCTTCTCATGATTCTATTAGGTCTAAGCAGGGAAGGTAGTTTGATGAGGGCTTTAACGCGCGTGTATCTGCAGACCTGACTCTACTTGTATTGTAATATATAGAATGTATAGAGCAAATAAGTTTAATACAGAAATAGACTGTCGAATACCCTTATTTGAAACCTGTTAAACATAGAATTTACGAAATTTTAATTTGAAATGAATTTTAGTTTCATAATGTTGTATTAATATAAGTAAAATTCGCAAGCTTGACGATTTAAATTTAGATTTGGCAATTTTAGCATTATTTCAAGCAATAAATATTTACTTACGTTACAGGAAGGAAAAGCAAAATCTAGAATTGGAAGAATCCTATTCGAACAAGAGCAATGGAGATGATAGGCTAAACGACACTGATGCCTACAGATCTGCAGTGTACTATCTGTACAAAAACATGTCCCCTCTCTCTTATCAGAACATGTAAACTTCTTCCAAACTATTTATTCTGAATTCGAAGGGATGCAGGTGATGTTTCGCGGCGCTAACTGCTCTTCATCTTCAACTACCTGGACTGTACATTACTTATTCCATCTTCTTTCAACTTGTTTTCGGTTAGTCCGAGGGTTTCGAAGATTTTTGTGGCTGGAATTGAAGATTTTCATTTTATCAAAAGTTCTAGGTTTACAAATTCTAAATGTCCGCGTATTTTTGATGTATTAGAAAAAAATCCGCTAACGTAATAAATAGTAAATGTTCTATTGTTCTTTGGATTGTTTTATTTGCTTCTTTTTTATTGTTACATAACGAAATAACAAAGATATACGAGATAATGTAAATAAAATACAAAATAGTTAATATTTTACGTGATTTGGCCGAACTGGAATCAATATATTTTCACTTCTAGATTTAAAAAGTTGATGTTCCGAACGAATGTTGATTCCTTTTAATATCTGATAAAAACTGATCACAGATATCCACATGTATAGCAAATACACTGAAAAATTTGAAAAAATATGTAAGAAATATTTCATATAAAATATAAAAAGAAATTAATAAACTTATTGGGGGTCCCTCTAAAAATCCCGGCGGAAGAAATTATTACGTCTGTAGAAACGTTTATTCAGAACCTAAATGCCACAACAAAAGATTATATAAAAAACACATGCAAAAATATAATTTCACAAAACTTAAATGATGTTAAAAGTACCTTAGTGAGCGAGCTAACTTATGATAAAATATTAACTAGTACATATTAAAAATGTTAAACATTTACAAATACTTACAACAACCAAATCCACCAATATTACTGTACGTAATCAGAACGGCCAATCCAATATCTTGCTTCTTTAAAGCTATCATCAAGAAAATGAGATTGACCAGCAGAAATATGATATAGAAAAAGTCCAAAACGATAAAAGGAATTAGAAAATTTCTGTTGCACTGGAACAAATTATAAATCATTTGGTGAATAGATATGCTTTGGACTTACCGTGAAAGCACCATACAGAAGAAGAATACAAGAAATTATCATTAAATTAAAGTATATAACCATTAACATCAAACACGTTCTAGGATCTATAAGAAATGAAATGAAAAAATGCTTTAAATTCTGTAAAAAGTATATTTACCGGAAGCAAAGCTCTTGAAAAATCGACCATTTAAGGATAAATCTTGTGTTAATGATTGCAAATACTTCGTGACGTCTTCCAAGTTATAGAAGCTAATTAGACAGATCATAAAGCAAATTGCGCTTTGTATCTGGAATAAATGTTATTATTTCAGCAGTAGGTGATACAATCATCAACGTACTAATGTGAAAACGCCTATTATCACAGAACCCAATCGAACAGAAAACCAAAAGCAAAATTTTGCAACCAAAACCATACTGATCTGAGTTCTATAACGCGTGGAATCGACTGAAAAATGTTCGCGTTAAATATTAACGCGGTAATACCAAGCTAAATTGAATCTAATAATAATTAGGGACCATTTCAGTTAGATATTGAACCATTACTGGCTGCTTGCGTGCATTCTATACAATACCACCGGGATAGACGATGAAATTTCTATTAACGTAAAGCTAGTCCAATCGATTATTTGAAATCCTTTTTTTATTCGTACAAATATAGCGTCCCCCGTAATAATTTACTATAGAATTGGGTGTATATGTCATGAAAAAATTATTTTATATGCTGTGCCGTGTCGCAGGAAGAACCAACGAAACTGTGTAAGTACTGGTAATAAACTAAGGTGGGTAGAAATTATCTTTGTGTTAGCTTGTACTTGGACAAATTGTTAATTATTCAATCGTGTATCGTATTCAGATTAAAGGGCAAAGACTAAATTTGGTTAGAAGAATTAATAAGAGCCAATGTAAATGGATAATTTATTGATTTCTCATTTAAACAGCAAAATAATCAAAGTTTAAATATCTTGCTTGACTGTTTCCGAGGTTAGCTAAATACATATGCAATAGCGTATAAAATCCTTCCTTGTTTGTAAAAAATTGGCTAAGTTTTGGGCGAATAAAGTAACAAAGCGAGGATGTAAAATGAAATAATGGATGCACACCTCGCTACGATTAAGATCGGAAGTCGAAGGGTGTCCGAAGCAAACGAAACGAGATTACTTTAGTCGAAATCAAATAAAAGGGGAGGGAAATTGAATAAGTCAGAAGAACAAGTCTCTTGTTTTTTGCTCTTGCTGCCTTTGAAAATCTTCACAATAGCATCCTTATTAGTGTTCGAATTTATTGAAACGGGATAAAAGGTCCATTTCTTTGTGTTAATGCCCTCGTTAAAAATAGAATAGGAGTCGGCATCTTGTTATAAATGCCGTAGCAAGCAAGCATTTTTGTAATTTGGAGGAATTTAGGCAATCACGAAACATTTCTTAAAAAAAGCGTATTGAAGACACTGTGAGGTCTTCGATGCCCTTTAGAAGATTCTTTTGTTGAAGAAAAGAAGAAAACTCACTTTTTAACTTGAGAATTCATTTATTACAAATTTTACTAAATATTTTATCTTTTATTAACTAATTATAAATAATACTTAACATAAACGGATAAAAATAGTGATACAACATGTACTACACTGCTATGTAAAACGTAACAGGAATGTGCACCGCTGTAAGGTCCAATTTTGGCAGCATAAGCTATTACGTAAGCTATGTACGTTTGATCGTGGACTGTATGGAACAAATGTGCTTGCGGACCTAAAATATAATAAATTATTTTTATAATGCGGTAAATTAGTTAATTCTCCCTATACCTTGGGCATAAACCAATACATCCGCACCGCTATGTGTAACTTCGTCCGTCAAAACAACAGCTTGCTGAGAGTATTCAAAATCTTCAGTATCCTGTAGACCTGGATCAACTCTAACTACGGTATCATTTTCAACAACAAACTGGTAATTGTTTGGACCACCGGTACCATATAACAACGTTGTGTAGTTTCTAAAATCGCCATATTGCGATTTCTGAGCGACGCCTATGTGAGATGGAAATATTCTATATAAGAAAATAGCTTTTTTTTCCATTGCAATACTCACCAAATACGCTATCACCTCTATCAGCATAACCACTAAACACTAAAGAATGCGAATGATCGGAAGTGACTATAACTAAAGTCTCTGAAATGTAATCTCCAATCAGTTCCAGCGTTTTTTCTATTGCATCACTGAATCTAACGACTTCGTTCAGGGCTTGCTTCGCATGTCCTCTGTGATGGCCGAAATCTATCAATCCACCTTCAACCTATACATATAAGTATGAAGACGATAGTTAGTTTCATTGAACGTACCATCAAAATGTATCCGTTTTCGTTGTTTTGCAGGACTTGAATTGCCTTTTCCGTCATATTCGCCAAGGATGGCATTCCAGATGAGCTCGAATCTCTTGCGTGGTCCATATTTAAATGTCCATTCGCGAAAATCCCTAGAAAATTGTTGGAGTGTAAAATTTCTACGCATGTAGATCCAAGTTAATACCTAGAACAAACTCGGTGTTGGTATCCAAATCCTGCAATTCCCCGTTGTTAGAGACGTACGCGTATGAAACCTCTCTTCGTGCTTTATCATCCTGCCAATCCTTTATTAAGTCCCTGCCATCTTTACTGTAGCACGCCCATGTATCAATAGGATCGTTATCGCCTTCAGTTACATTCGATTGCAGCATTTGTCGACCCCCGCCCATGATTACCTACTTCATCAATTTTTATTAGTTCAGAAAATAATCTAGTTTCAATATCAATCGACCTACGTTAATGTTCTTTCCTGGTAAATCTTCTACTAATTGCCTAGCAATATCTTTGCAAACTCTAGAATCTTGGGGCATTACCGTTTCGCATTCCCAATTTCGATCAGCTGCATGAGCATAAAGTGCACTGGGAGTAGCATGGGTTACTCTAGTGGTAGTGACGAAACCTAAAATTATCTACATGTTTCGCTAGAATATCGTCAAACAAACAGTTTTACCTGTGGATTTTCCAGCATCCTGGGCCCACTTAAGAATACTAGGAACTCTCGCTTGAGGATTTAAAGATCCGTTGCAGTCAGAGTAATCTACCGTAGAATCTAGACCTGTCGTCTTTTGATTTGCCTTCACACCGCAGAACATGGCTGTTGCTGTACTACAGGAGTCAGCTACGTACTTGTTAGCTGAATAAGTCTGTGTGATATAATGGATTCTTTAATGCGATAAAGGTAAATAAGTTAAAAAAAGAATTAACATTTTCAAATTGAAGATACTTGCTTTGATAACGCCAATATGTGGAAATTTATCAAAAGCCAAAAATCCCTCTTCGCCCTTTCCGTAGATTCTAGCCGCTGTGCTGGTGGTGAGGCCCATTCCATCGGCTACGAAAATTATTACATTCTTTGCGATACCTTCATTGTATACTCTTCGCAGTGCTCTGTCGATGTCGTTTTGTGAAACGGCGGTCCAGTTAACAAGATCTACAAAATTAAATAATATTTGTACAATATTGTCAGAGATTAAATGTTCGTAATTTAATTTTAAGCTATTTTTGAGGATTTACGAAAAATATTGAGTAATAAATCTTGAAGAACAGTAGACTATAAAAAGATTGCTGTATTATTTAAAATATTAAGTCGGGTGGGTACAAATTTGCACGATTTTTAGATTTTATTAAAAAATTATAAAAAGTCGGTCGTCGATTGTTTAATTTTTCCTAATTTCATAGATTATCAGATTGTTATAGTTTCAGAGATAGTTCAAAAAAAATCTAAAATTCGAGCAAATTGAAGGGGGGCGCTGTACCCTGCTGTTGAATCGGGAGATTCAACCACTAAAAAAAATTATGACACCATGATACCCTTCCAATCTCTACAGTTCTATCGAAATCTGATTTTGCGGATTACCGGTGTTCCTTTATGAGAAGTTTCTGATGTTAATATTGTTTGGGAACCATGGCAACAGTAAACAAAATATGCTGATGTTGCTGTTCTTTTGTCGACTAAAAATAGAGTAAATAGTAGCTATCATAACGTGGTATCGATATCTGTTTGTAGACGAAATACAATACCTATAAATGTTCTTATTTAAACTTTTTTAGCTTGCGCCAGAGCAACACATTTTATCTAATGGCAATCTACGAATATGCCTTATTTACTATGGAAAGGACTACTTTAGACGGAGATTGTCAATTTAGATAAGAGATTATAAGAAATTTTAATTCATTGTCATTACTCGCAGAGATAAGTATGAGCTTAGAAACCAAATAAGCAAGATATAAATATTAGCAAATACTATTATAATTGCAAAGTTAGATAGACACTTCAAACAGATACGTGCTGATTTTCATTAAAATTTTAATAGATACACTTCCTGTGCGATATTTTACAATAACGCGCCGGATAATCGCAAATTCTATTCTACCAATTTAATGTCAAGGTCAATTTCGCTATTACTCCGGTACATGCAATTATGTGCAATACATCGAAATACTATCTATATTTTTAGTTTATTGTCAGGCAATACTTAAGTACATACCTGCTCCATTTACTGGAACTGTGAAGCATGCTAGGACAACGGTAAAGCTAATTAGGTACAACGCCGGCTTCTTCATGTTTTTAATTTAGAGAGGAACGTTGACACTACCAAATAACTCGCAGCGTGACCAATGCTAGTGTTTAGTCAGTGGCAAAAGTATTCCGATACCTGCGTCTTATCTTGCCCCACCATTGTATTTCAAAGTGTAATTTGAAGTAATTAAATGCTATTATTACTAGAGTGGGCAAATTCGGGTGCGCACCATCGGCGTAGCTAACGAATGGACTCTTGCATGCGAAGGGAGTCAGTATGCATCTTGTTTCCCCGAGAGTCGAGAAAACACGAGTCCGTCTAATCTTTGCTAATTTCGTGAATCGCACTCGATTACCGAACCTATGTTTATTTAACATTTTTCATTCGACTGACTTCCTGAGCAAGAAATTTTTACGTCCATTATAAATCGCTCTGTATAACCCTATTTTACAGAACAGGAGTTCTATTGGGTCAAGGTCTAACTACATTTAGAACAAAGTACAATTAAATTTATTCATTTCGTTTATAGTTGACATCAAGTTTGCACGTAAGAACAAACTTATTTGCTGAGCATACGCTATAAGCGACAGTCTGCGAAAGTACTTCTTCATACTCTTCATAGGTCTTTGCTAACTCCTGTTAGAAAAGCGATAAACGTTGCGAATATTCCCATTATCTGTAAAAATACGAATTAATCTCGGTGCTAGTGAATATTGCATATTGCACTGTGGCCAATGCTTTGCGAAATGTACTAAAATCAAATGGAACCAATAACGATAATGAAAAACAAATAAATTCATTTTTATTATCAAACTATAAAGCCAGTTCCAGTTGACCAAACCGTTCAAAATTAAAGAATACATGTGTATGTGTCCAAGAAGATTGTTGTACGTTTGTTAAACATTTTTAATCTTAAATAAATTCGAAGTGTAAAAACAATATTAAAAATAATGTAAAAAAAGGGAGCTACAAGGATGGTTTAAAATCAGGAAAATATGAAGCAACACATAGCTGAGGAGATCTAAATTTAATTGTTTCATACTTGCTTCAACACTTACTTTGACTAAGTTTAATTTCTTCAAGTACATACCGTGAACAGAAGCCGAAAATTCAATGGAAATAACGAATCTTCAGAAAAGGGTTTTTCGAAGAGTGAAACCTTTAAAAACGACTGGATCTGCGAAAGAAAAAACTATTTGTAAGCATGGAATTTAATTCAAAAGCAAATTTATTTTGCCTCGTCATCAACTTCATTCCTAATAGCAAAGTTTATCAACAATGGAATAAACCTTTCATATTCATGCAATGTCATGCTGTGCACTGCGACCATACCAACCAAAGCGGAGAATTGTACCAAGATCCACGACGTAGCGAACATGACCAGAACTTCATTAAATCCTTCAATTTTTTCTTGGGTAACCAACAAGATCAAATGATAAAGTTCGTAACTGATCCAAACGACGTAGATGAAGACCACGAATAAATTTTGACGATCGTAATAATAATTTAGATCTCTGATTAAAGCTGTGAAATCCTTTTGGGTATTCAAAAACTTGCTTAGTGCAGCTTTCCTCATGGAACCCATCTCCAACTCTCTATTGAAGATTACATAATATTGCCGAATGAATAGAAAAAAGTTCACGTAGAGGAATGAATGACCGACGATTACGATTTTCGGTAGAGTAAATCCAAATGTGAAAAGGATACTATATTTGAGATCATAATTGTAGAAGTAAATTAGAAATAAAAATAGAGATATGGAAGTCAAATATATTAACTGGAGGATGATGATGTAATTGAAGGCGTTTCCCTTTTCAGAATAGCTTAAACTAATCCCCCTAATTTTGACGTCGATTTTTGTAAATTTAAGAAAGATATCTTTAATTCTACTCGAGCATATTATGTTGCTAACGCATAATACTCCGTACACAAAAAATATGATAACTGCGCAAAATACGAAGATCCATTCGTTTACAACTGGATGATGTACGATCTTATCGAAGCAAATGTAGGCTTGGCTTGAAAGTAATACAATTAAATAAGTTCCGATTAGCACAGCTTGCAATCTTGGCTTCGAGTTATAAAGGATCGCTCCATTTTCCATTTTAATTTGAAAGGGAAAAAGTCCACTAACATTCAGAAGCATTAAAAATATTCTGTAACCATTAGAATACCACATTTCTAAGTAATACGTATATAGGTATATGTTACCAAGCTTCAGGAGAATTAAAGAATAAAGATTTCAATTGATGGTCGATGCATAAAAAAATAATCTACTGAATACAAGCGTAGATCTCTATCGATGCATATACAATGGATTTGACATATAAAGCAATACTTATATTATTAAATTGATTGATTTATATCTTATCAGCAGTGATATTAGAACAATGTGTGCTAACGCTCTATTTGCTATAATTAAATATTTATTTATTAATTGCTTTGTATTGTAGTCAAATGATTTCGAGTATCATCAAAGGATGAAATAAAGGACGTGAAATAAAAAAAATTAAGCAAAATAGTACCTTCCAATAGTTTATTTATTTATATGTTTATATGTTTATAAATTGTGCTTATAAACATACCCCTTTACATGAGTTTTGCCGCTCCTATTAAAAAACTACTCCGCTAAATTGCTAACTGCCGATGGGGGAAAACCGCCGGGGTTGCCAACTGCTGTGTTGTCCAGTACATAACAGTCTTCATATTTGCTAATTTTTCATCAACATTAGTACCAATGGCAAATAATAGTAGCAGTTGATCGGCCAAATTCTTAACTCGGTAGAAATGGTTACCGCGCATTATTCGACATTAAATTGAGAATAATCAAAACATTATATGAGTGACAAGTGAAGTTTCCTTGATCTTTTCTCTTGTACTTAATTGCACCGATATAAGTTAAAATTTAATCCCGGATTAAGTCAAAATGTTGCGTAGAAAATTACAGATTTTCTACTTCATTGCACATCTATCTGTAATTCTAGATTAAATTTTAATTCATAGCGGCGCAACTGATCACTAGAGAAACCAATATCCTTCAGATAATCGATCTTTTTGGACCACGCTAGGTTTCAGCGGTGCCCATTTCGTTGGAACTCTTTTCAGCTGGTGATTTAAGATATCTTGTGGCGGATATTCTCTTCATGTAATTTTCTTAAAGAAAAAAAATGGAAACTAACTCGATAACCAGAAATTCTGTCATCAACAATTCCATTAATTTTGGACGCCCATTTCAAATCTCCATTAATGCAGAAGGTTATTAGATCAAAATATGCTGTTGAGTAAAAGATGAAAAATATTTATTCGTTATATACAAGTGAAAATAAAAAACCTCTATATAGAGATCTACAGGTGTACATAGAGCTATTATAACATACTGGTAATACAACTAAGATGCGCTTTATCACAGTCGTAGTCCCGTCCACGTAAGTCAGGTGTTGTATAGGATGTCAGAGTATATGTCTACCAGATTATAGTTGAGATTAAATTACGTATGCAGGCGGTAAAGCTGAATAAGGTACTGAAACAGGAGCTGCCGCCAAAGGAGGAACCGGAGCAACTATTGGAGCGGCAACAGCATGGTTTACGGCATGAGCTGAGTAAGAAGTAGCGTAAGGTGCTACGTAGGCGGCAGGAAGGATTCCTGAACTGGAGAATCCCACAAATGTAGCTACCAGAGCGAAAATTACCTGAGGAATGATTAAGAACTTATAATTTTACACTGATCACTTCGTTAATTTAGTTTTTCCTTTGATCTTTAGCATAGAATCTCAATTGCAGGGGTTGTATAGTATTTTTTCAAATTTCAAATTCGCGCTTTAAAAAAAAGAAAATAGTTCTTTTTTCATAAATTGTTACGTGTTTAAAATATAATAATAATTATGTTTTTAATTAATAAATAATAGAAAAATCTTCCAATTCAATACTTGTTTTATTACGTTTTGACTTATTAAATGGTTAAATTGTTAATCTTGCTCCGTATTTTTGTTACTTTTAATATATTTTTTTTAATTCGCAGATTTCAGTTAAAATTCCCGAGAATAAAGATGTATTACGCGAAGAAATTGGCGAATATGTCCGCTCATTGGCGACTAATGCTGATGTACGTGAAAGGTCTGGGACAAGGGTTCGATTCCCTCGTACATTTCCGTTGCACTCGACAAAAAAGTACACAAAGAATTGAAGTACGTTCTGCAATTCCTCATCCGCCGTACAGTCCGTAATTGCCGAAACTATTAACTCAAATGGTGAAAAGTTTCTCTGTAGGAACAAACCTTATGTGATGTACCTTTTCTACTTTTTGGGTTCATTACAGGAAGTTAAAAGCCTTAAAAACGCATTCGTAAATTATTTCCAAAAAAAGGCAGGAAATAAAGAAAGGGAGAATAATAGCCGAAATCCCAAGTAGTAAAGACATGATTAAAATATGCATACTTACAAGTGATTTGAAAGCCATTTTCTGTTCAACCTCTTTGTTAACTGCTTTAACAAATACTGTGTCTAATACATATTTACCAGCGTCTTTTATACTGATTCGCAGATTAGTAAACCCTTAACAAACGTATTAATAGTAGGGCAAAACTTATATAACATCGATTTAAAATTGCGCTTAGTTACCTAACAAACGCATCGCTTTGCCACCTTGAATATTAATTGTTGGATAATTTAAAACACTGCTCTCTTTATTTCATAATATTTGTCGTTAGTGTTACGTTTTATAACCCATTGTGCCTTCCTATTTGGTAAACGTGAATATTAGATACTAAAATAAATAATTTAACAATATAAATGCGCGTTGGAAAATTTATCGAGTTAAAAGAATGTTTTATATCTTGTAATTTTAAATATATAATTATCGTGGTACTGGCAAACAACGCAAAAGTATCGGCACACTCCGTACCATGCAAGTTTAATAAATTAATTAATCCGGGACGGCCGTTTCGAGGATGTGTGCGTTCCTCATTCTCAACCGGTGATCGAATGACCCACGCATCCTGGAAACAGCCGTCTTTCATTAATTATTCTATTGTACTTGTGTGGTGCGGAGTGTGCCAATACTTTTGTGTTGTTTGCTATATTACGACACAGTCCTTGCTATCGTTATTTATCGTGGCATTGTAACGTTTTCTACCATAGAAAGAATTAAAGGCAAACTAGATCTATTCTACATCAAAAATGAAATAAAACTAATGCCTTTTGAATCCAACAATTTTATTGAAAAACTGCAAAATTAATACAAATTAAGGAATTAAAGGAAATATAATATTCGAATATTTATTATTTCATACAGTAGAATTCACATTTTAGTATTATTTAAATATCATTCATGAAATCAGTGAAAAACTCAAACAGTAGAACATACAAAACATAATCAACAATACATTTATCATACGTATATTGCCTCTTCGTATTAGCAAGCTACTTTTTACCTAGCGCTTTCTGTGTTTGAACGGTCTTAGCCTTCACTGCATCTTCTTTCGCTGCGAAATAGATATTCTTGGTTATTTGAGATATGATAGCATTAACAATTACAAACCTTTCTTTTCTAGCTCACGCCTTTTTTGCGCTTCCTCTCGTTGTTGTTTAATAATAGCTAAACGAGCCAAATCAGCCCTTGCTTGATCTGTTTTACCTTCTGCGTGCAGCTTTTGATATTGAGCCTGCGCTCTTTGTTTTTCTAATTCTTCACGTTCTCTTCGTGATAGCTGAGGTTTCTCTGGTGGAGTCTCGGTATCAAGAGCTGCTAGTTTCTTGTTCTTCTTTTGTACTCTATTGGGATTTTCTATTTCTATCAAGTTTGATACACCTTTCGCTTTTCTATTAGCCTAAATTTATAAGTATTCAGTAAAAGTTTGATAATATCAATGCTACGGATACTACCTCATCATCACTAGAGTCGTCTTCATCTTCTGAATCATTTTCGCTATCTTGATCACCAGAACCGTCTTCATCCTCGCTACTAATTTCACCTCTTTGCTGTTTCCATTTCCTAGCTTGTTCTTCTCGCCTACGTTCTTCTTCTAATTCTTCGGGATTAGTGAATCTCCTATTGCGTCCTTTATGGTTTATATGTTTACCTAGTCAAGATAAAAATGTTTTCGTGTTAAGACGCAAATATCAGCCATATTAGAAATATATCCACGTTTCACTTGAACGAACATACTTACCAGGTTTAGGCATATTAAATTTATAACGATAAAATTTGTAATAGTAAGTCACTTCCCTTAACGGAGGGATTAACTAAACGATAAAATTTAATGAAAAAAATAATTTGACGGCCACACAAATTTACAATGACGGATACTAATTTCTGGGAATTAAACCTAACTAATACAATGTTACTGTAAATTGCATTAAAGTAACATTGATGATATCTTAGCGATATCTATCATACACTTAAATTTTAATTATAAATTAGAAGTAATACTACAATTAGATCAGAATTAAATCGTGTTCCTTTACACTTTTAGTAATATAGATAAGATGTTTGTAGAAATGTTTGCCAACTTCTTGTCACTTCCTTCTTACTAGCGGCTAACTTCACTAGTCCATCACTTTTTAGAATAAATATAACCTAGTTTTCTTATTATCAAAAAGTTATCGAATATTTGAAATATTTTAACTTCTATTTACGGCAACACCAATGCCGAAAGTTCGTAGAAGTAAGAAATCCCCACCGGAAGGTTGGGAATTAATAGAACCAACTTTAGATGAATTAGAACAGAAAATGAGAGAAGGTAACCATCCATTACTTTTTTTTTTGCTTTACAAATACTTTACTTACCGTCACTTTTCCACAGCTGAGACCGAATCTCACGAAGGAAAGCGTAAACAGGAATCTTTATGGCCTATATTTAAAATACACCATCAAAAATCTAGATACATATACGACTTATTCTACAGAAGAAAGGCAATTAGTCGAGAATTATACGACTTTTGTTTAAACGAAAATATTGCGGATAAGAATTTGATTGCTAAATGGAAGAAGCCTGGTTACGAAAATTTGTGTTGTCTGAGATGTATCCAAACAAGGGATACTAATTTTGGAACGAATTGTATTTGTAGGGTACCAAAAGGAAAACTGGAGGAGGTAACTAGTTACTTTGTTAATTATTTCGCATGTTATATTTGAATGTATTTTATAGGGTAGAATAGTGGAGTGCGTACATTGCGGATGCAGAGGTTGTTCTGGATAAGCATTACGTTATTTGAATATATTATTTATGATAGGATTATCAGACAAATTTATTTTCATTATGTATTAAAATAGGATTTTTCAACTTGGATTAAAATTTGTTAGTTGCGAGTTTTGATTTTTTTTTCCTATTCTCTGGTTTGTAAAAAAAAAATATTTTGAATCAGAAAGTTATTATTTTTATGGACATTTCATAGAAACGACTTTATTAACATAAATAATGAGAACAAAGCGTATACTACGCTATAAAATTTTAGGCACAATAAAGATGCATTCGTAGTGGAGCTGCGATACTCAATAAGAGGGGTGATCCACTTGGAATTCTTTAAATTTCGCAGATTTAAGTTAGTAATTCCGGTGATATTTAAAAAAGGACAAATGCCACTCTTATCGAGTTTTCCAGCTTATTATAAATGCACCTGTAGGCACATATATGAATCTTTTTGCTACAAAAGTAATACTTATTCTATATGAATTGATCCCTTTCATGGAAAGTAAAAAATTACATATCCATATCCAATACTGCAAATATTTAGCTGTATTACAGTTATACAACATGCTTATATTAAATTAACTTAGGTATAGTACAGTTAACACTAATAAAAATAATCCTTCTTCTTTGTAAAATATTGATGGAAAATAACATATTTTGGTTACCAATAAATAACGTTTGATGAAATTGAATTTTAAACTATAAAAACTTAGTATTCAATTCCAACGAGAACACAAGTTACGTAATAATACATACTAAATCCTATTAATATCGATAACAATGTTTTGGCAAATTAGAGACTTATTAAACTGGTAAAGTAATCTCAGGATTGTACGGCAACGAAGACTTATCCATTAATACATTAGCAATACTGGTTAGCAAATCTTTATAAACTAGTGTGTTCAGATTCTTGCCAAGTTGATACAAGAAAAAGAAATCCCCAAAAGAGATTTTTTTTGTGATGACTAGAGCATTTTTACGAGATAGGAATCTTGCATGTGCCATTAGTAAATACATACGAATTCTCGGAAACAATAACATAGCCGAACGGTATATCAATTCGTACAACGATACAAGTGACAAGAACAAGAACCAAAACCATAGGAACAAGAATAATTTTTCATTAACAATGTTTAGTGGTAAAACACAAATAGCGTCGCGATTTTCAACCGTGCCAGATGGCCCAAATCTGTAGTATGTACATTTAGTGAGTTTCGGAAAAACTACAGTCATTGGATTAATTCCATTGTATGTTGCAATAGCGATTCCGTAGCCTGTGAACTGTCCCGTTAAAAACCAATCCATTAAAAGTATCTGACCTATCTGAAACGATAAAAGGATATAAAGACAATCAATATTGCATTATTCCACATAACAATTTATACTTACAACATTAAGGAAATTTAGTAATTCACAAAAAGCGAATCGCAAAGCATAAAGATTGTGCGAATAATTTCCACTTAACATGTAACTAATCAAACGTTCTTTATTTTCCTTACTCCACGAAATTGGTATCAACGGACCACCTATATGAGAAATTTAATTATATTGAGCTAGTAAGGCAATGGACAATGTATATACCTAAATCTTTTGCCAACAATCTTAAACGTCCACCTTCCCATGTTTTCCATAAATATCTTGGAATGTAAAACAACAAAGCTTGGAAACAAAATACTAAACAAACCCATTGATAATATTTTTGTGTAATTATACCGTTGCGTTCATTGTAAAGAAAATCTTGTATGGGTCCTCCTTGTCGAGGGTCCACATCAGGTCCCAAACCGGTTAAAATATCCTCTAGAAAAAAAATTTATGCATATACACAACAATAAAATATAACTTACGAACCTTTAAGCGTATTTTTCACTATGTACGTTCCATATATCCAACAATACGTGTTAATTACGTCTTTATTGCTGTATTCGATATCGCAATTGATCGGATCACCGAAATACTGTTTCGAAGTCAAGAGGATGGAAAACACTATCAGAATAATAACCGTAAATTTGTAATGCAGCTTAAAAATGTTATTATCCGTATGTATTTGTTCGAGTTTGATGAGAGATTTAAACGAATTCAGAAAGTCCATCATTGTTCTCGTCGAATTCTGGCGCCAATCACCCAAAAAACCGAATAATTCGTCGTTCGCGAAGAAAGGATGAGAGAAGTTAATAAGCACGATAACGCAACATTTACGAAAAGTACAATAATGGCGTTTTTGAACATTTGAATTTTTTGTGATCGAAAAATATTTTACTGCGCAAGCGAAATGTGTCGTCAGCGTTCCGTTATTGGTAAAGACGTTGCCGCTTCGAAAAACAATATTTGTTCCATATTTATATTCGAATGTTTTCATTCGCCGCTTTATTGTTTTCATATTTAGAAAAATCAGAAATACGAGTGTTTGGTTGAACAAAAGCAGGACAGAACAAAATTATAAAATGTTTAACTATGTTACTTTTAACAGCTTTGTTCAAACAGAAATTACAAACTAACCAGAGCCAATCATATTCTTTGAAATCAGTCAGAGAGCACATTCGGATTCTTTTTAGCCAATTGAATCGCAGACTGACTATTTCTGATTTCTGTTTGAACTTATGAGCGGGCTAGGGAATAAGCATGCACCCCAGGCGACGGCAAACTGATTCGTGTGCACGAGAGCTTGCAAGCTCATCAGGACAAATTGCTACTTTAGTGGGTAGGACACATTCAACAATCCAAATAATTAATAAATAGAAATACGAAGGAACTACGAAATAAGGCAGACCTGTTAAACACGGGGGCGGTTGTGTTCTTTTTTGCGATTGTACGCCCGTTAATGGTATTGAAAATCTGGAATTTATTGACGACGGCATAATGAATAAAATTAAGTATCTTAAGATACGCAAGAAAAATATTAAAATGTCTGGTTTAAAACTTGGCATGCCAAGGGTTTATTTTATCCAGGTAGATAATGACCCTAAGCATACCGCGCAGGTAGTGAAGCAGTGGTTGTTGTACAGCGCGCCAAGCAATAAAATATTGTGGAAGGAATCACACGTAAATGGAACCTATGTCACAACTACATGCGTTTATAAACGCGAACGGATGAAGTACCAAGTACTACATAGAATATGTTAATTTTCAGTTTCTTATCGGAACACTTGCATATATTTCAAGGCTACTCGACAGCATAATACCAGCTGTACTCTCCTCCACTCCTCGGTGGCAGCTTTATAAATAACACATGTATTTTTTTTGAACAATTTTAATACGACACCTATAAAAGTTATACAGTTAAACTAATTTTTTCAAAATTATTTTTGAACCTGCAGTTTTCTCCTTCTTGATTAGTTTCAGATGGTTCATCAAAGATTCTTTAAGTTTATTTACGATATCTTCACTGCCATTTTCTAATATAGCAATTAATAAAAAGCAACCGCGATTCATTTTTATCCAGGTCTTAATCTATAAGGTGCAAAAATTAACCAAACTGGAAAAAAAAAATTTGTTTTATTGACGTACCACATCCTCTTGTAAAAGGTTTACTAATGCTTTGCTAAATGTAGGTTTATTGTTTTCTATAGCTTGCTTATCGTTTTGTACTAGCTTTTTTAATGTCATATGTAAACCAGCATGTTCAATTGCTAAAATTTCTTCTTCCTCTTCTTTTATTCTCCAGTCATTTTCTACAATTAGCCGGGCAACTTTTCCTAGGGCTTCAGCTAGAACTTCTCCATTTCCTATTAAATATGAAAATATTAGGATATCGATTCTGGTTATATCAAGAAAATTATATTTACCCGTTTTTAATATTGCAAGAGCCACAACCGATATAGATCCACTACTAAACCATGTTCTAGTCTCTGTTGCGACACTTGTTAGTAAAATATTGCTGGAATATTCTAATATCTCCTTTCGACGTGCTTCTGGAGTTTTTTTAGAACTAGATTTTTGTCGTCCACATTCTAATTCGCTCGTAAATGTTGGGTGGAAGTGAGTCGTGTGTGCTGGTACTACAAGCCACAGTATGACCTAGAAATTGCTTGTGATTAATGATAAAATATAAACAATGTAACAATGAAAAGCTATTGCTAAGAACTTTATATTGTTTCTATTTTTAAAGTATTATTTTCATATTTATATTTTTTAACATACAAAGAAGATATTTTTCCGTTAAAGAATTAACAAAATAAATTTTTCGTAAAACACCAGCCCCGATAACAATGGTAAAACAAATAAAAAGTCTCACCTTACGGCCCCATTCATCTTTTGATATATCTAGTGTATGTTTTAATATTTCGGAAATGATCATTTTATTAACCAAAACGGTATCATCGATTCCATCGAAAATTGCTATTAAAACGGTATGGCCAAATTCATGTTTACATAGATCCACTACATGTTCCTTTAAAGCCTTCATAATTACCTAAAAATAAACCTTTAGTAATTTTATTTTTAAAATCGTCAATATTACTTCATACCTTTCGATCTTTATTAGTCCCATGCCATATACATTCCATAACGGTTCTAGAACCATCTTTGCTATTACATAAAATCACAGCATGTGACGCAAGTTGACTGATGAGATCATTACGATCATTGTCATTACACTCAGTTATATACTGATATAATACAGATTGTATTAAACGTGAATCTAATAGATCTTTATTCAATACCCTCGACAAGTTTGCTTTTACGGCTCCTAAAGCTGCTGCTTTCATGCTTGGAGAATTTTTGTATACATCTTGTAAATGTTTAACATTGTCCTCTTTACTTTGTTTATATAAATCTCCGAAAAATTCTTGTATTAAATGAACTTTTTCAATTGGTTGGGTCCATGTAGAATAAATATATTCAAAAATTTGTGCACTAACAACATGACTCGTTAATTTAACTGCATTTCCATACATAGCCTTGATAGCTTCGGATCTTGTCTTTGCATTACCGTACTTAAATAACCTCTTTATGCAATACCGACCGTATTTTGATTGTAACATCAAGACTGTGGATGGAATAATTTCTTTTGCGATATCTTCTCTAATGTTCTGATTTCCAAATTTCAACATGTATTGAACTATTCTTGCCATATCATGCGTTAACACAAATTTAACATAGTTTCCTTGGCCTCCGAGTAATTTATGCAATTCATTTACCAGTCTGTCCCTTTCTGCTTTACCCCCACTTAGAGTCTTTTTCCGTAGGGTTTCTCCAATTTGCTTCGCTTTAATAATAATCTCGAAAAGATTTTTACTTTGTTTTCTTTTAAGACGGACCTCTTTTTTCTTCTTCTTAAATTCATTCCAGTCTGCTGGCTTTTCCATTAAATTATTAGATTTTTTTTTTCCGTTAGATACTTTTTGAAAACTTTTAAATTTTTTTCCTTGCATATCGGTGGTTGTGGTTGGTCTCTTGTTGGATAGTATTTCGTTCTTTGTGAGTTTCTTCTCTGTATCACCAATTTGTTGTTTGATGTTTACACTATCTGGGCCCTGTTTAGATTTCTTTGGTGATAACCCAGGTTTCTTAGGTGCATCTAGTTTTCTTTTCGTCATTGTATTGAGTATGAATTTCAATTATGACCAGGAAGAAATTAATTTTTACACTTATAACCTATAAACTTTACTTAAGACATACCTTGCTTCATGCATCCCAGTTAGGTTAGAATCATTTGTCATAATACTGTGCTGCTATCTGTTGTTCACTAACAGAGCAAATCCCTATTTTTAACGAAAATGAAACACAATAAACATTAATAGGTGCTATTTTAATGTTTTTCATATTATTTAGCTGGTTTATTATTATTAACGTAGTAAAACCCACTTTTGAACGTTTTATTTTATTTAAGAGTATCAGAAGGGGCGGGAAATTCAAATAGACGGTGCATATTTATATTGAATAACTGAAGTAAGTAGTTTACAAGAAAAATTATTATTATATATTAATTACAGTTATATAAGGCAGATAATGATAGATAGCACAACGGTGAAACTTTTTGGACGATGTTTGTGATATTTTACATTTTACTCTGAGAATATTGTCTTTTTTTGCAATTTAAACATTAGCGAAATTGTAGTTCAGACACGCTTCGATAGATGGAACTAGCAGCAATAATACATCTCTGATTTGTACAATGTACAATAACATAAATTAGCTCAAAATTAAAAACGGTTTTAATTTTTTAATTTTTATCGTAATTTTTACAAAAAGAAACAAACAAATATATTTATGCAGTAATATATACCTATTTTTGTGGTGGACACTGTACTAGACTATTATCAACGTTAGATATATCGAAAACTGAATACGGGTGATACGTGATTTTTTTTTTGAAAAGCAACAGTATATATTAATAAAAAAAAATTAATGGTACCCGAACGTTCAGTGGCGGCCGCAATAGGTACAAAAGCAAATTGGAGAAATAGAAAAAAAAATCATATCGACCGAAGTACAAATGTTATCAAACACAGATGCCACGCATAAAATTCGCATTCATATCGTCTTACCACTAAAATACAGCAGCCTTGTGAAGGGTCCAAAGGATAGTTTACCTAAAACGCTTACACAGAAAACTTCATATCTCAGGTCGTCCAAGAAATATCACATATAGATCCGACATACACAAAACAGTAAATTTCCCAACATTCTAAAACTTATAGCTCGCTTAATTATATTATAATTCCAAGATGGTTAATAAATAATTTTTCTCCTTAAATTTTGTTCTGTTTCATATTTTAGAAAAACTTATAAATTCATTCAAGTACAACAGCTTTCTGTGATATTTTCCTAAATGGTGCATTTACGTCTAAAATTCTTATATTAAACTCTGGAGAGATATAATACATCGCCAATCATTCTATTGCACAATAAACTCATAAATAGACTTTTAACTTAGCTAATAAAATAGAGATACGCATCGAGCTATTAGCTCCCGTTACACAAAAGGCCATAATTTCTGTCTAATTGGAAGCAGTGCGCAGATAAATTGATAGGTGGCCCTCGTTGGTTTTGAGTGGCTACCGTAACGCGGGAATTTGCTGTTTCCGGTGGTCGAGTCCTCTGATTGCGAATCATTACTAGATTACAGATATACCGCGGCGTCCGGTGATTTCCGGAACGACAATTTGTGCGTAAATCACATAGTTGAACGCCGCTGTAATTGTTTGGTAATGAGTGAACGCAGACCAATACAATCGTACAATTTAAAAGTAGTAATGTTGTAATATGTTATATAATACATGTGTGTAACAATTGTGGCTATAGCCTTTTTTTATCCTGTATTCATGGTGTGATTTAATCCGGTTTGCTAGAAGGGAAAACAGCGGAGGAAATTCATGAAAGGATTTCACCTACAATGGATGACTCATGTCTCTCTTATAATAATGTTCGACTTTGGGTAAATTAATTTAAGCGTGCCAGAACAAGCATTGAAGATGCACCACGTCCTGAAATTATCGATAAAGTCGCGTTTATTCACTCCAAAGCAAAAGAGGATTCGCATGCGAATATCTGCCGACAGTTAGCAAGCGTTTCAGAAGAATACAGCAGAGTTCCTGCGTCGTTTTGTCACAATGGATGAAATTTGGATACAACGCTATATCCCGGAAACTAAACAGCAGTCAATGTTATGGATTGCGCATGGAGAGAATGTCCATCCGCTGGAAAGGTGTTGACGTCAGTTTTTTGAGACGTAAAGGGAATTTTCCTAATTGACTACCTCGAAAAGAAAAAAAACTATCCGGCGAGAATACTAGGCATCATTTTTGGATCGGTTAAAGGCGGCAATAACAGGAAAACGCCAGTTAAGGTTCAAGAAAAAGATGTTGTTTCACTACGACAACGCCCCCGTACATTCAAGCCGTGTCCCTCAGTTAAAATTGACCGAGCTACCTTCCGCATTCTGCGTATTCGTCGCCCGCACCATTATTTATTCTCGACGCTAAAAACTTTCCTTGCGGGACGAAAATTTGAGACAAATGAAAAGGTCATACAGGAAGTAAAATAGTATTTTGAAAGCATCGAAGAAACTAATTTCCGCAAAGCTGGAGAAACGTTGAGGCCAGTACGTTGAACTACGAGGGCGTTACGTCGAAAAATAAAGTACGTTACAAAACTCAAATTGTTTTCTTTATTTTTTAAGATAAGTAAGTCAACATATATGGCATAAAAAGAACTGGTTAATTTTTTTATTTAAAGAAACCACGTGGTCTTTCCAATTCAAGCAGTTATCCATGTCAATCTCCAAAAACTTTGAGTTTGTGGATTGCTGAAGCGGTTTTAAAGAGAAACACAAGCTAGCGAATGAGTTCGTAAAAACAAAGTACAAAGCAAAACACCAATCTGCAACCTATCCTTACCAGATAGACAAAAATTCACAATAACAAAAACACACTAGAAATCGTTTGATCTTTCCGACTTCATGTGTATTTTGTTATTCAATTGTCTCAAAAAGTTCACGAACAGTTTAGAGATAGTTGAGTTGATGCTTTATCATCGAAAAATTGAATTTATTTCGTTTAACACTTTTAATTTTTAAATACTTATTGGCAAGTACGTGAGCTGCAAACGTTAATTACTTAACTCATATCTTCCGCGTTAATAAGTGTTATGGTTGCCTTGCGGGTTCCGTGAAATAATGTCAGCTCGTAAATGGTGCCACCTGAACACATCACACACGTCTCGCTAAACAACCGTCCCGTATCAATCCTACACGACACGACAGCAAAAACATATTCCGTCCGTTATCAACCTACTCCACGCAGCTATTAGAATATTAACTTCTAGGGGAATATTTCCCCTGTACAATTGTCGACAGATATAGATGTTTAGGTTAAAATAACACCATCATCCATCCTTCCGACTACTAAAATTCCGCCAGCGCGATTTTCCTTCCGAGGAAATGTTACCGCGTTATTTTTACACCCCATTATGTGTACGATCAGATAGAAAAGCGGCATCGTTAATCATGGAACGCACCATTATCTGTCATGATGACAGCCACCGTTCAACAGTAGGTTTCGGGATGGGTTAATTGAAAAATTTAGGTTGATGTGTTTGTACCTGTTTTTGAGGATACCATTTCGTATCGATTATACTTACCCCGATGGGGAAGAGAAACGAAGGGGCATTAAAGATAACCGGTTTTTCCCCCCAAAAATGAACGAAATAATTATCGTGATGTACCATAGTCATCTAGGAAACGAATTTCGTCACACTGGTGCTAATCATAACGTAACTTTTTACGACCAATTTTCTGGGAATTGTTGTTATTTTTAGTTGGAAGAATCGTTTTGTAATCCTACTCAACTACTCAACAACTACGCTTTTTTATACGAAATAGATTGAGATGTTCGAAAGAGTAGATTCTTATGTAAGTAATTGACCAATAAGAAGAGTGCTTAGCATCATATTGCAATCACCGGAGAACTATATATAAACATCAGAAAATACCTGGAAACAACGTGAGGAGCGAAAAAACACTAGTCTATGGACACGTTTCTGCCTACCCGGCATCATTAGCGTGGCTCTGAGCGTGATTCTCTTATTTCTGCTTTCTAAGTAGGAGGCATGTATTTCTTGGCATTAAAGGGCGCCAACAAATATCCAAGGCTCGTCGTTTCCAAACTGTTCAGGATTTTCTCTCTTCTGACCAATGGGTGGGCGATTTTACTACGCCGAAGGAGAGCATCGCACGGTGCATTACTCGACCACCCGTAACCAAAGAATTATTTATCTATCTTAGATCTCGATCTACGATTAGCAAAAAATAATCTTTTCTCGGATCCGCATTGCTCTATTAGACGGAACAGCGCTCCAGTAAGCGGCGTACAATATTTAAGAAAATATATATCTGTTTCTATTCCATAAGAAAATGAGCGGCGATATCTATTTAGCTTCTGGTCTATTAAGCGGAATTCACTGTATATAAAGTCAGCATACGTATATATACACTACCCGACAAAAACATAGACGCGGTATTGTTTTTATTTACGAAACAAAGTTTATAGGCATTATATAAGATGTAAATGAGGGTTATTAATCCTTGTTATGTAAATAGTCCATTTATAGATATTTCTGGGTATTTATTGCTTCATGAGGGGTAATTGAGATTTTCCCAGATCAAAATAGGAATTTTAAATGCGACAAAAATTTAGGCCGTGTGCATTTATTACATTAATATAAGTGAAAATGTTTTAATTTGATACTTCTCTTTATATGCAGCGGTTGTGCTGGTAAAGTGTACACATTTCACCACGAGAAATTATATTTTATAAAGTGTTTGCTATATGGGTAGAAAAAAGCAATTATCCTTGATAGAAAGCGGTAAAGTTCTAGCCTGGTACCAGGATGGTGTTAGTAAGAAGGAAATTGCTCGTCGGTTACCAAGAAGCGATAATTGCGTTAGAAATTTCCTAAAAGATCCGGAAAATTACGGTAAACCAAAAGGCCAGGGGCGACCGAAAGCTATAAGTGAGCGGGATAAACGCATGATATTGCGGTGTGCATCCAATTCTTCTGCGTCGGCGAGAGTTATTGCAGAACAGGCGGGGGTACAAGCGCACGTGCGTAATGTTCAAAGGATTTTAAAGGCGTCACCGGTAATATATGGAAAATGCTGATAAAACCGCCACTTTCGGCGAAACACAAAGAAGCGAGGTTGAGATTTGCTGAAGAACACGTATCCTGGAAGAAACAATGGGAGAAAGTTATATTTTCCGATGAGAAACGTTTTAATTTGGACGGACCGGATGGGTACTAGCATTATTATCATGATCTGAGAAGGGAACCAAAAGCGAAAATGACCAAACAATTAGGGGGTGGATCTGTGATGATATGGGCAGCAATTGGATTCCGCGATAAGAGTGAGATAGTGTTTTGCACGAACAAAATGACATCTGTGACGTATAAAGACTTATTGCGTGACAATCTTCTATGTTTTGGAAACCAATGGGCCGGGCGCAATTTTGTTTTTCAGCAAGATAACGCGCCAATTCATAAAGCAAAAACCATTACTGAATGGTTTAAAGAGAAAAAGATTAAAACTTTACAGTGGCCGGCACGGTCACCGGACTTAAACATTATTGAAAACATGTGGGGTGAATTGGCACGTCGCGTTTATGGCGGAGGCCGTCAATATTTCACGGTACAGGAACTGAAAACTTCAATAGTGACTGAATGGCAGAATATCCGTCAAAATTATGTGTTAAATTTATATAAATCTATTAATTACAAACTATTGGAAGTGATTAAGAACAATGGAGGATCTACGCATTACTGATCACTCATTTGTTGATTTTTGTTTTACATTTGCAACAGAGCGTCTAAATTTTTTAAATATTGGAGTAATAATTTATTATTCAGTTCATATATTACTGGCGGAGATATTTTTAAGTTTATTTTACTTTTATGAATAAAAACTTAATTAGATATGTTGCTAGTTTCACAAAGAAATGTTGTAACCCTTAAAACGCGTCTAAGTTTTTGTCGGGAAGTGTATGTAGCGTGTAGCTAGAAGTCATAATCGAAGCGTTTGACCTGAAAGAATTACTTCGGTGAGGGCGAGAAATCTGATACGATAGAAACAGGAAGACACGAGTAACTTAGATAACTATGTGGAAGCTTTCGGTATGAATAAGAGCTTTCATTGTTCGGCAAGGCGACATCTAGCGGATGACAATGTAGTTTATTTACTTTTCGGAAGCAATAAAACATTGGAATCGGGAGAAAAGTTCGGGCGAAAGAGGATTCTTTTCCATCGGAGTGGTTTATATACATCACGACACTGTTTCGAACTACCAAACGAATATACGAGATTCTGTACGTTTTTCCATTCTAAGCAATGTATTTCGCTTCAATGTTTTGCTTTTTGGTTTTCGGCTGTTGAACGTTTTCTTTTACTAAAAGTTATATCGACGTTCTTTTTCTACATCTTATTATTTAATTGATCACGCATTGTTTAAATGTTGCGTTAGTATCAACGATTATGCTTTGCGAAGGGAAGTCAATATACAGGGCCAATAATAAAAGCGACGGAGATGATGGGTACTTTGTATTATACTCAATCTACATATATCGTATAATGCACATTCCGCAAAAATAAAACACTACATTTTTCATGCGCCCTACGGAATCGACGTATTCTATCCATAGTCCCTTTAGGCATAAATCTCACAGATCCAATGTAAATGAGGGTAATATATAATAGAGTATTACGGTCTCGCACAATATCGAGTTTGTTTTCCTTGTCTCCCAAGAAATTATAGACCGCGTAGTACATTTATTGATGTTAATTGTTCAATGTAAATTAGAGTATAGTGTCCTTTTCGCATTAATTGTCGAGTTGAGGAAATTCTGTTTCCCATCGCTTAATGCAATTTTTAAATTTGTTAGCGCTTTATTATTCGATTTATTAATGGGGAATTGCTAATGCATCGATCGCATTGGATACTTATTAATAACGTTTCGCCCGCAATCGGGAGTGCACTAGTGCATTAGTATAATTAAAATTTATGTTTCCATATTTAATTAAGCTTTAAAAGGTACTAATGCTAGCGCGATATGTATGCAACGCGTTAATGCGGTACGTCGTTTGTAGGTTGTTTCATACGCGGCCGAATATTTGTATTTAGCCTACGACAGCATCATGAAAATTAAAACAGAAAGCAATTAAGATACTTGCTCTCAGATATATCTAATAATTTTGCGGTAATGTTGTTTTGAATGGTGAGCGAATCAATGCGTTAGTTATGACGGTAAAAGTTTTTTCATTTGCATTACTCGCCATTAACAATTCTATATCAGACCAAATAGCATATGGCGCGGTGGTAAGGTGGACGAAGACATTTAGGTAGAGCCAATAAGGCGGCTAATTGTAAGTGGCATACAAAGACTAGCCATGCAAACCACGCTAGCAGCTGTTCTGGAAGTCTACTACATGTACACATTCAAGGAGAGGCGAGGCCTATAAGCTACAGACTAATGAATAGTCAACCTCCAATAATTAAATCGCAGAGTTCACGTTATCAGAAACTGCTAAAGGCATTCAAGGCGGGGCCGATAACAAGCAGGTTCAGAAACGCCATCAGTCCCAAATACGAACTATAAAACGGTAATGCCAGATATAGAAGAATGGAAGAAAAGTCATATTAAAGCCGAATCTATCTAGGCTCAAACGGCTCAAAGACAGGGACTGGAGTCGCAGCCGAAGCTAGTGGAGAGCAAAAATATCGAAATCACTAAGCTTAATTCAAAGTGCCGCAGTATTTAAAGTCGAAATAGCAACAGTGTTGGCGTGCATTGAATACTTAACTATCGATCTATTGCTGTCTATTCAGGAAGTCAATCACCTAGACTCCACACAGGCGAACTCGAAACTAATGATAGAATGCGTTGAATAGGGGAAGACGAATTAGCCTGAGCAGGCTCGTCAACTGCTGACAAAAACCCAAGGCACAAGGTAGGAGTAGCATATGCGAATAGTTGAAGCAACTACTAAACAATTGAAAGGCAAAAAATCTCAAAACTGGTGGAAGAGTATTTTAGATCAAAAGACAGGCCTATGTAGTGCCGATATGAAATAAGAAAGATGACCAGAAAGAATTGAAACGTCACACAAAAATTTTGAGTACGTCATTAGATAGAAGATTGAAACAGACCTTGAGAATGCATTCTTAGTTTTTCTGTGTAAGGCTGAATAAAGGTGCTAGAGGTAAAAGAACAAAAAGAGCTTTCTTCGTTTTTTCCTTTTAAATCTCTTTTGTCATTTGCCACGGGTTCATTTTCTCTTTGAGGTTCGCAACAAGCACACCCTCTATTATCAATAACAAGCGAGATCCCCAATGTGAGGGTCGAAAGTAAAAATTGAGAAATGTTTGAATATGCGTCCAATCCGAATAATACAATATTTTTGGGAAAGAATTACTAAAATAGATGCTTTTTCAATAAACACCACAATACGGCCTCTACCAGACATTCAAATGAAAATGTTGGAATTCTATTTTTATTTTTAGAACTAAAACTATATTGTTACAACTCTCAATATATGCGGTATGTATGTATTATTCAGCGCACCGACATATCGCTGGGTACGCGTACGTATGTACATACATATGGGTGCCCTATTTTAAGTGGAGTCAATTAATAATAGATGTCAATGTTTATAGTAGAAATTATATACGACATGCTGCATAGAATGTATTGTTTTTGCGAACATTAAACTGCATACTGTAAAATTTATGGCTATGCCAATTAATCGCGTTCCTTTAATGAAAATTAAAGTGTGTATGTTTGACGTCAACTTTATTGTTCATTGTATACATTGGGTATTTTCTTTGTGACTTAAAAAACGACACGAACATTATTGGTGGATTAATTTACAGAATCACAATTTAGTATTTAATTAAATGTTACGCCTTTAGATGTACAAGATTGCATAAAAGTGATGCTTAATGCTTGTAAACATAAGAACATTCTCATGCCGAAACTATTATCTCATATTTTGAACAATGAGGTCCTATTCATTTTTAGATTTATTAATCATCGTTAGAACAAGAAATATTGCTAGAAAAAAAAAATATCCTTGTCATTTTAACACTCCAAAATTTATTATAGCTCCTTGATCAATCGAGGAAGCGAAGAAAAATGTTTCTCCGCGTCTTTCCGTTATTTGTCCAAAAAATAAACTTCAAAGATGCTTAGCGATGAGATCCAACGGGCCGTGGTTGACGCTCTGTCACGCTTCACTTGATTCACGATGTTTTTCTGTCTTAATATAAGAACCCTGCGAACTTTCGCAGATGTGACAATTTACCGAAGATAGATATTTATTTGCTAAGTAGACTGTAGCGACGGCGAAGGTAATGGTAGAGAGAAGCAGCCCCCAACAGGAAGGCGGATCGGCCTCGTTTGAGGTTAGATCTTTCCTGTTTGTATATTTTTTCTTCTTATTGCGTTTCCTCATTTAACCATCGAAATGATCTTCTTTACACCTCTGGTATTCGCAGAGCATATTATTATTATTTTTTTATTCATCAAATTTGTATAGGTGTAGCCATTTTTGCTTTATACTTGTTTTAGCATGCTATTAAATTAATAAATTTCGAACGAAACAATAATTGTCTAATAAATGAAAACTAGGCCAAAAAAAGCTTTATACTTGCTAGTATTACATGGTTCGATCAAGTCTGCATCCGTTAAAAAACAAACAATTTCTCAAATTTTATCCAATATAGATCCATATGCTACAGCCCTTCTCACTTGTATATAGCCACCTTTTTTTAGAGATATTCTTTCGGCAGTGTTTATTTCTAGGTTTGTTGTGTTTACCTTTGCCATTTGAGCCCTCCATGGCTGCCAGGATCATGATGGTGGCGAGGTTGGTCCATTGCGACCAATCCATCTTCCAAGTAGGGAAACCGTCATGTTGATGAGCAATACGATTACGTTATGGTACTTTATGAAGTATGAGCGGCATTGTTTGTTCATCTAATGCTTGTAAATAATAATTAACCTTAAGTAAATTTGCTGAAAATACGGGGCTGATGAACGGAGCAGTCCAAAACTACGAACTAATTCCCAAAAGGAGAGGCGTCATGAAAGTATTGGCACTAATACCTTTAGGAAACTTCGCACGAGTAAAATGAAGAAATAATTGAAGAGGAGTTTGCCTATTAAAACAAGCTGGAATGATCAACGTAACATGTTTAGTTACCGCACCAAGAGTAATTAGCCAACTTTTTACTATTCATCGTATTCGATATACATTCCTTTTTTTTGTTTAGCACGTAGTAATCCATTTTCAATAAATTATTTAATAGAATAAAAAACTAAATTGACTAAATCCTACGTGAAAAGTTTTAACTATATCGCCATACTCAGTAATTATTACGGAAACACAATGTACATTTGTGTAATTATGTCACGATTAAAGGTTACCATTATTATTATTGTTTTCTACTATTTTACAATTTTTTCAGTGACTTTGGAAACGCAACGAACCGCTTAAATAAAAGAAAGACCATTTAATCAAATATCAAATAAATGGTGTAATTATTGCAAGAATTCACATTGAAGGTAAGGGACAATCTATTTTCAGAATGCACTCACTGTTGCCAAAAACTCTCTGAATATACCCTTCTCTGCAAATGCAGCCTTCTATACAAGCTATACGGCAATTTTTCGGTTCTGGTTGGTCGCAAGTCGGTGGGCACGAGACACAGGTTGTGAACATTTTATTGTCACTTTTGCAGCAACCATTAATGCAATCGCCCGTACCTTCAAATTCAATAGAAGATATAGAGGTCTGCATGTTTATTTTTTGGATTAATTTAATATGATAAAGTACTCACTTGAAAACGAAGGAGAAATTGCCAAATATACGAAGAGGCAAAACAACAGCAGCTTCATTTTTTTTTGCTTCGAATAAGTGAAGGTCTTATTGTGAATGGAGTATCGATAGATAGAGAGAAGGTTTAAAAGCGCAACCATTTAAATATGGCAACATCCTACACGTTTTCATTGTTTTATTTTAATTGTTACGATAACAACGAATAATTTCGTACGATTGTTAGGATTGGATATGGTTAGTCGTGGAAAGTTTCATACAATTTTTAACGTGGGTTCGTTGGGCTAATTTTAACAAAAAAAAAATGGCTGCATTAATTGTAAAGACTGTGTACGTTATACAACTTAAATAAATAATATTTCATGGTATTTTGTGCAATAATTAAACTATCGAGAGCAACCAACTTTGAAATAGCATCCAAAGTTGAACGAGATAACACATTCGACTTGGATCTTCTCCACAATATTCAGGCGGTGGCGAACCACAGCTTAGTATTTCCTTATCTTCCCTTGCACAGCAATCGTCATAGGTGATGCATTCCTGTAAGTCTTCACCTGAATTTACGTATCCCCGATCGCAATAGCACCCTGGTTCTATACATTTTAGCTGGCAGTTACGGAAGAAGCGGGTGCAAGTGGGAGTGCATCTATTGCATTCTTGATAAGTTTGATTTTGCGGACAGATCGGAACAGCATTTTCTAGTAATTTATTTGTTTTGTTCATAGACTACAAAGTAGATAAATCAACACGGCATTTACTTACGCGAGATGGAATTGACGCTTGCCAAGTGAAGAATTAATACAATCAATGAAATTTTCATGTTGCTAGTCTTCAAAGAATATCTGGCGAAGTGAGCCGATGGAAACTATGTAATGGGTAATTTCCTGAGTTCCTGCCGTAATGCGCTAATCACTTCTGTAGTTGCAGTTGCGCAGGATTGCGATATCTTTACGGAAGTTTATTGATAAAACCATCTGTGAGCAGAAGTCAGTACTTATACAGCAAGAAAACGATTTACTGGGAAATTAACACAAATATTATTGAGAATTTTTCTAGGGTTTTGTGTATTTAGGGTTAAAAGGAACTACGTATTAGCAACGAAAATTTTGTAAAGGAATGGGTAATTAACTCCTGCCACATTTGTTAGCTTCAGCCAATTTGTTTACATTAATTTTCATATTTTAATTTGAGATTTTTACACAGATCCCTTTGCTCTTTTCTTATTTCTTTTTTTTGTAATAATTCATAGTCAAACACGCACGATCTTTTCTTATCTCTCCCTGAAAACTCTGAATGGTTTTCAAGGTCTTTACCAACCAGCGAGGCGAACGATTTTTACATTTAGTGGCTACGGAAACTACCATCGTCTTATTTACCCATGAATTCACACACCGGGTCGTCGCTGTCGTGAAGGATCCGAACGTGTGCAGACCACGCCTTCAGCAACATGTTAATAAAATTTTACTACAGTTTCCAGTCTTTTATCTACTAAAGACTGAATACACTGGACTGTAGCATATTACGTAAGTTTCTACGGTTCTTGTTCAACTAAAGGCTATTTTTGAAAGATATTTGCGTAATCAAAGGAATCAAAGGGAGAAGGAAAATAAATTTATATAAATTGTATTGCCACAACAGGTTTTTATTCAACAAACCATACCAGTAGCAATAAAAAATACGCTATTTATAGCATTCTATCGATCGCCATTAAAGCGCCGATGTTCCTCTACAATAAATAAACGGATCCAGCGCGCGAAACAAAAGACATAATGGTCTTCGGCACTCACGTTTAAAACCGCCGCGCTCGTGCAAATATCATCTATTCCGTCCAGAGTGCGATAATTGTTTGCGTTGAACTCAAACGGTCCGGAATATGAAACAAGAGCGTCGAGAGAAAATAATCGAGAATTCCATCAAAGGTGCTCTTTCACACTTGCCTCATATGAGGCCTCTCTTCTGCGCGGTTTTCCCGCTTTTAACACCGTTCACCATCGAATAACCAATCAATTTCCGTTTTTCATCGACATTCGCTGGTCTCCAAATACACATTCGCCGGAATTCTGACCCATATTTCACCTATTGTTTGGTTTCTGGTTTTGTCTTTCGATATTATACAGGATGACGCTGAAATAACTACAGTGGCGATGTTTTTTGTTTTAATTGAAGGCTGCAAAGCAATTTTTATTTATTGAATTTTAAACCGTTGTCTAGTAGCAAATTCTCCCTCGGCATCTGGAGGGCGAGCACATTTTTTGAATAAAAGGTGTAGTACAGTATTCAATATTGAAGAAATCCTCATCTCCAATGACCAATCGGATGATCTGACTAACTATTCGTGTTGTGGCTTTACAAGATAGTTCCGAGTAATTGGATTTATATATTTGCTCAAGCATGATTCATTCATCAAAGTTGTTTTTAATCATATTTGTCAGTTCTAACAGGTTTCAGTAAATACAGTAAAAATGTTACATGTAAGTAGCTTACGTCATTTTTCAGACTGCTGTAAACGCCCCAAACAGATATTTGTACATTAATACCAAAAGCTTTTTACTTTATACTTTATAGTTTGCCGTGAAATTACCTTAGTAGGTTTCACTATGTAAATTCAGGTGTCAAGCACATTGCAGCCACAGAGATAGGTTTATGAATGCATGTATGCACACGTTGGATGCATTTTAGCTGCTGATATGTAGGTGCTACAATGTGAGGGAGTATTGTTTGTCTCTGAGATCTGTGGTTGAATTAAATAACAATCAGAAGTCAAATATTTTTGTTTAAACATATTTGCTGCTTTATACATATATATGTAAAACAATAAAGTTATTTTATCTTTATATATTAATTGCATAAAAGAGATAACAATAACGCCGTGTAAAGTGCCGCTGTGGATCTAACCGATCATTTGATGAACATTAGAGACCAGATCATCGCCTTTTTCGAATATCGGTTCTCCCTTCACAGTCCACTGTTTCGACTATGTCACGACTTCAGGAGTATGGCGAAGTATCCAAGCTTCATCTACAGTTATTAATCTACGCAGGCTTTGGAAATGCCAATACGTTTTTGGCGCTGAATCCGCACACGCAACATCCACCAATCTCAGCCGATATATGACACCTTCTTTCGAGATGCCCGCCGCCTCTGCTATCTCTCTAACGTTAATTCGACGGTCGTTTGAAGCCCAACTAGAGATCCCTCAAAACAGCTCCAAAGATTATTATCGGTGCACCGCTAAGAAGTGACTTGCGACTGCAGGAAGTACTGCAACAGATTCTTTCGTAAAGTGGCTCACTTCGTTCGTCAAGAATGGGCTAAGCCTATGGAAAAGAAATGTGAGCAAAAGAAAAGGATATCATTGCCCAACGTTTGCAATCTGTCTCCTTTGTTGATAGATAGATTGTTCTGAGAATATCCGATTGATGAAAAAATATCACAACCTCTTTGAGAACACGGGATCTAATTGGCTGTGACTGATTTGGACGGGTGTGGCTGGTTCAACTAAAAATATGACGCTCCATTTAATAGTTGAATACCTTCACGAGTCAATACACAACTACAAGATAGTACCTTTACATACATGCAGCAAAGGAACACATCTCCGTAACAACAAACACACAAATAGTGCATTTACGTCGCTCCAATATTTATCCACGTCAAGCAGTTCCAGCTTTAGCCGTGTGAGTATCGTGAGTAATGGGCAAGGGGAATTCCTCGAACAAACAACGTACCTACCTGAACTTAAATTGCGCTAAACGTCGTCGAAGTGACATATTTTATGCGCAACAGGAAAACATTTTCAACGGATGTCGGTGAGCTTTCAGCATTGTTTTACCGTAATTACTTAGAGAACTGAAAGAAGTAAGGGTCGCCACCTGGCGGAGGTAAAGGTGCTGTCTGACGTAATGCTGTGCGAGCGGTAAATCGAAAATTGAAGGTTTTAAAGTTATTAGCTAAAGACAATTATGCACAAGGTTTTAAGAAACATTCTAGAATTAATAAAAAAGGTCTACTTATGGATGTTGTATAAAAATATTAGCTGCGCAGATGAGTCGCCATATATAGATAAACATTCAATTCAATTCGTTTTTTTTTTTTTCAAATTTTTTTTAATTAAAATTTTTTTAATTAAAATTAATTAATTAAAAATTCAAATTTTACGAATTTTTTCAATCAACACGAAGGAGGTATATTTAAAAGAAATCACCTTGATCCAATAATTTCCACAAAAGTTATTTCAGGCGGAAGCCAACAGATTCTAGCAACGTTTCATATCGAGTACCTTCTTTCGTGATCATACTCCTACTGGGGAGTTATACCCAGCTTTTTTTAGTAAATGCGCTGATTTAAAACAAGTATTAATGTGTGCTTGGATTCGCGCGGATCCAAATCAATCGCGGTCAGATTGCTAATTAAGTTCCAGACCAATGAATATGAAACATCGTCTTTCTTTTTCTCTAATACAGGACGAACGGGCGCGTACGTTCGAAACAAAAGCCGTAATTTATTTCGGATATTAGTACGTGCCAACGCGCAAAAAACAAATTTACCGTCGTTCGGTCAATACTCCGTTTGTGTTCTTTTGTTCGGATTTTTGCGAAAGAAGGATATAACAGCATCGTCTAACAATGAACGGCTCGACCTTATATAAATGCAAATGGATTCAAATTTCGCTGTATGCGTATGTGTGTACGCGGCAGATATAAAATACGAAGATGGGCTAATTCGTATTTGCACGAATGACCAAAAATCCCATTCATTAAGCGCGCGGTCTGTGGAATGCGCGGTGGTGATGGTGATTGTTATTTCGATTTCGCTTCATTTGTTTTGAAAAAGCACATCGCAATTCGGACGCAGTTGCGTTAATAATTCGATTTGCGTAGTATAAATGTGAAAAAAATTACCAAACAATCACAATAGATTATTCAACCACGGTCGAATACGTAAAGTAGTTTTTAAGCATTTAGTAGAATTACTGATTGTTTGCGTCAATATTGTTAAATTTCTAGTTTGGGAGACATCCTCTTCTCGTGCACTCTTTGTGTGTGTTCCTCCCATTTATTTCTATTTTTTTTTATTCTCTATTTTTTTAATGTTCAATTCTACTTACCGTCTTCTTATGAATTGCTTATTTCCTGAGATTAAATTTTGCTTTCTTCTCTTTTTGTCCTTCAAGGCTCAATATTAGGGCCAACATTTTTTTTATTTTTTATCTTTTTTTTTCTTTTTACTTTTTTTTTATTTTATTTTATCTTCATACTAAATTTAGAAATATTGAATATGCCGATGAGACTATCATCCATGAATTAAGTTCTTCCAGAAGCTGAGTTATATTTTAGCAATATAACTTCCCACGAAGGTAGCGGGCGAGAAGTGTTCAGTTCAGAAAGCAGTTACAATGGCTACTAGCTCTAGACGCAACGATTCCTGTAGGTCTCTTTTTTAGAGAAACGCGGAATTTTAACTTGTACTAACCCATGTATCTTTGTCATATCAAAATTATATCTCAAAGCGAACTCGGGAGCGAGATACGGGAATTTGTTGATAGCATTAATATCATTCCGACAATCTGTAACCTAGTTTAATAATTTACGAAATCTCTAAGAGACGATACCAGACCGATTAAACAATCAATACCCCTTCGACAGACACAGGAACTTGATCACAAGATTGAGGAGATACCATGCTGCTTTTGAAACGATATAATTCGGGTATAGATGCTGTCGGTATTAGGATTCACTTCAGATCACAGTGATAAATGCCGCTTTGACTTATCGATTCCGGTGCTACATATTGTTGATGTTTGATATTTAAAAGATTAAAAATTGCGCGAAAATTTTGTTGGAATAAAAAAAAAGGTGCAAATTTGGTGGATGCGCCGGCTTTTCCAATTTATTTTGGCAATAATTAAATATATCATGCAGAGACACACAACTGCTGTATGCGTTAGATTCAACTGTTTTTGTTGTAAGCTCATTGCGATAAAAATTAACTAACGTAGTGTTAAAAAGGAAGAAGTCCGCCGGAAAATACTTAAATTGATTGATGGAATCATTTACGGCAAAAGCAATTCGAGAAGAGAAGAAACATACTTTAATTGCTAGAGCTTCCAGATGCCATCTTTTCAATAAATTCGCTATTCGAATACGCTTCAGTTAAAAATTATTAACAATATTACAACGTCTATGAGAATATTCTTCTTACTAGCGCAGTATATCTTCAAAAACGAAATGGAGACGTACTGAATAATCAAATAGATTCTCTAGACCATAACGTTACAATATGTAAAATTTATCAGCGCACTTTAGCGTGCAATAAAAATCCGGAGGGTAGATAATAAAGGCACTACGTTATATATTAAGCTAAGGAGGAAATAAAGTCGTCAAAAATTCAACGTTCATTACTCTAGCTTTGCTGCAACGTCGACGACGACGTCAGGAATATTAAAAGATAATAAAAATATATATTCGGGTTGATGGCCTGTCCTAACATCCCAGGGATTATATTTATCCGTACAACATTTTATCGAGGCGAAAAGTGTTCTACTTTCAAGCTGTCACCCCGCTAAATATTAATGGCCGTGAATTTTGTTAATTTTTAAATGCTTGTTTCTTTATTAAAGATAAACTCATAATATAGCGCGGTGCAACGACGTTCGTTAATATTATTGTAGTCACTATAAAAGTCGAATATAACACTTATTATTACTTCTTTGCTTCGTATAAATATTAAATATAATTAAAAATTATTATTATTATTTTACAAGAATAAATATTTTCCATATTACTTTCTATAGCGACGTCCTAATTCGTTTAGGTACGGATACAATTCGTCATCATAGTTTCGAAATTTATACGACTTACTACCATCTAAATCACAGCAACTATAATTAAACCAAAAGCTCTTACTACTTCCCTCCTTTTCGAACTTTCCACGTATAGGAAAAGCGCCGCTAACAATTCCAACGTCTTCGTAGGTACGTCGCGTCCGTATCCATAGGTACCTGATCACGCTATTATGTTATTAATTACTGCGTATTAATCAACATATCCGAAGCAATGCAGCGCTCTAACCGAAGCCATCCGCATCAATTTGCTCCCCTAAACGATAGATTTAGCACTTACCGTCCCTAGACGTAACGAAGTTATCCGTTTATTACACACCGAGGGCGACTACCCCTCAAGTTGTTGCAGCGGCTTTCAGACGTACAAGTCAATAAAGTTAAATCGGATACACTCGGAGCCGAGATATGTAGTTAATAATCTGCCAAGTTTCGACAGGTTGATTATAGATAAAGTAGAAAGTGGACTTTTGGGAGAGTATAAAATCAGCTCGGGAAAGATGTCGGAGTACTATGGCGTTAGATAAGATAATGTCTGGCCTGCGTTTATGATGGAATGTTATCATAACAAGAAATGAATACATGAGTAGATGGTGGACCATTTTGGTCTATTACTGGGATACTGACGATAAGTAAAGTGGATTGACCTGGCGTTTGACGTAATTTTTAATAGATTCTTTGTTTTAATTCATTCAGATGTGAAACCTCGCAGTCGCTTCCAAAAATGTTCAATTACACGTAATTGTGTTACGTTGGGTAGATCTATAGACTTCGTAGCAAAGGGTATTTGCAACTCCTGCTAGCTTTTTGCAATTATTTCATTAGTCATTGCTACTGTCCTTACTTACAAGAGCTTTTCGGCCTTTGTCTTTTTCTAGATATTTCGTTTTTAATTTTTTCTTATAAATATTGAGTCACCTGTTGAATTAATTAATAATCGATAAGTATTTCGACGAGAAACAAACTGATTGAGCAATATTTACAAAAGGACCGCGATAACTACTAATGAAGTGATAGCAAAAAGAAACTAGCATAGTATATTACTAAATATAATATAAATTAGGCAGGTTAGTGATGAGTAATATACCCTTCAAAAATTATAAAAAAATATTAGAATAGACAAGTAGACCGCTTGAGAAATTCGACGAAATACACGACGAAACATACGTAGTATATTAAACAATGACTAAACAAAATTATTTTAGTTTTAATTAATTTAGTTAAAAGCGTTCTATTGGAGCAAATTTTGATTAAATCAATGCACTATTTCGCAACTATTGCGTTAGCAACTGTGTCCAACTAATTAAATCATTCCGATCGAATATCTCCAATTCGCATTAGTGGTTTCTATGCGGGCTTCACGGCATCTTAGATCCAAGTTGTTTACATTTACGAGGTATAACTTCTAAGTTTTTCGCAAAAACAATGAAAGAAAAGAGAAATTGTTACAAATCGTTTTATTAAAATATACTCATACAAAGATTTATACATCTTTATGTATAAATTATATGAGTTCGAATGAATGCGTGAAATTTTTTCTACTTTGAAGGTGATATCTCCAAAACTTGGGACTCGAAGGGTTCAACTGCAAGCATCACACATTAGTTTGATATTTTTCTCCTTCGAATAATAAATGATGGAAGGTTCAGCATTAATTCTCTTTCGATCTTCCAAAGCAATACAACGCAAGAAACAAGCAATAATTTCTTTGGAAGTGCTTTGTGAATGGACAACCTTTGCTGGATTCATGGAGCTTTAGCCTGTTTAGCCTTTAGGGTAAAACGTCCCTGAATATATTGTATAATTTCACTTTTCAATTTTTCAACAAATCATTTTTGCAATTTAGAACTTACCTACGTTATATTGGAACCCAAATTTCTCACAGACGATCTCTTGATATACATGCTGGTATAATTCGTAAGGGTATATCTAATACGTAATGTATGTGTACAGAGATCCTTATAAGTTATAAGTAAATAGTAATTAATAGTGTTTGGTTTGGCAACTAGCAAACTCGTATTCAAGCGATTCGTGGTATCCGTACAACATGCAGATTGCAGATGCAAACTTCGTAGTCGCTACGGGTTCGGGTACTGTTTGTTGGTTAGCGTTTCTTCCGACGCTGGCGCATTCAGATAAACAACCGTAAACAAGCGTCCCTAATCGTTATCACCGTGTTGTATATATTCCTTTTGCGATATGCAGTCAACGTACCAGCGATTATTTACAATGAGGCTGCATAGGTACGTATATTTATATACGGCAGTTGTATTATTTATGCACAGCTAGAAAAACTTGCTAGAAATTGCGCTCAAAATTATTTGTTTAGCATTGCCAAATTTGTTATAAAAGTTATAAAAAATTTATAAAAATTATAAGTCTTTCGCCTTGCTTAGGATCTATTGGTCTTGTTATTTTCAAGAATACTTGACTTTTGTTCCAGCTTGTATCACACAATGTACCCGTATTTCTCATGATTTTACTTTTGATTATGATGATTGAACGATTAGACAAGCAGAATACACACCATCTGCGTAACTAATAGCCCTTTTACCTTTGTATGGTAAAGCAGACCTATACAAATACACGTTATATACTGAATATTATCGAAAGCCAATATCTTTCTTTGTATAGGCAACCCAATTAACTATCCGTGAAAGCAATGTCCTACCATGGAACACAAATACAGGAAAAGTAATCAATTCCCCCAAATTGCTCGTCAATAGGTACTCGTTGGAATTTTATTTCGATGCCAATAATTCAACACGTTTAAACTTTTAATTACATTTCAAAGCGGTATCTCCGATCGTTGCGTTCAAATTCGTTGGGCTGTTACTTGTAAAACGCTCCTGAACGTCGAAAGCTCACAACGATTAAAACCTGACACATTGTTACATTGCATATTTGGCCGGTGTTTATTAATGATGTTAAGCTAAACTTGCCAGGGAAACAACAAAAATATTTTTGTATTGTTGAGATTTGCCTTTAGACTGCTACGAACATGCTTTGTTCACAAAAGCTTTTTTCAGTCGGGAAATAAAATTAAATGCAATGCATCAGTTGGGAAAGCTGGACGTACATATACGTGATGGAAGAAATAATATCTGCGTTGGTACCATGTCGTTAGATGCCGCAAAGTGGATCAACAAAATTATTGATTAAAAGAAAAGGTGTACCACTAAAAGCTTAAGATGATACACTAAGTTTCATAGTGCACGACTTTCTTCGTTGATAACTAGATTCTTTTTCTTTCTTTTGTTTTAACTGAAAATTGTTTTCTATCACTATGGATGACTATATTCGAATTTGGGCCATTAATTCGTGCAATTACCATAAGTCTTATTCAGCTGTCACTTTGCAGATTATTTTTTCGTAAACAGGAAATACGTGACGTTCTTGCTCTAACAAAACGAAAACAATTAATTTCAAACATCCTCGTGAAATCCATATGTGCGAAATTTGAACCCTTCAACAACAAAGGCCACTTATTTAAAATTTAGTGAGAAACCTGCAGATATTTTTCTATTTTCCGGTGATAACGCACAAATTGGACCAGGTGTTTGAATTAATTACCAATTCAATGTCAAGATTGAAAAGATAAATAAACAACGGTATCATAACAAAAATACTCGATTTTACTTAATTAGCTTCTGGATTTAGCGCGATATCCTAATGGTATCCGTGACGATTCTACGTTTTGTAGAATTTCGATCTTCATATTCATTAAAAAAAATACTTGCGGTTTGATGTGCAACGATAATTCTACAATAAACTTAATGGCATCGTAAACTTAAATTGGAAATATCTATGGCAGTTGCGCGATATGAGCGAAGTAATTTTCCAGCTTATCCACGACATAACATCGCGCGATACACTTAATTTTAAAGCGGTTTTGCATCCCGATGATTTATGGTGTTTAATTTGCCGTACTATGTATAATAAGTATTTAATTGCGCTAGAAATATTCAATGTTCAAACGGTTTATTATGCTTGTTTAAAATCACTTTAAAAGGAGGAGAAGATTTTACAGGTTGGATAATAATAAAATACATCTAAAGGAGATCTAAAGAAAATCGGAATTTTACAGAGAAAGACGGCAGAATGTAAGAGGCGAAAACTACCCCAAAATGATTGAAATTGAAATTTTTTTACCATTTTTCCAGATTGTCTGGATTCGTAGAACTAGTTCTCCACTGCATTGAGAAATGTTGATGTCTAAACTTAAACTAAGTTGCTAGTCAAATAAAACAAAATATATCATAAATGTCTCAATCAGATCTCGGTAAATTGTAAAAGCTTAAAAAATAATAAAAATAATTAAAAAATAGAAAAAAAATATCTCAAAAACTGTTGGCTTTTGTATAAAGTATACTTGGCTAAATCACTAACGGCCAGTTGTACCGACACGAAATAAAATTTAATCTTGGATTAAGTTAAAACAGCAGGCAGGATGTGACAATTTCCGCCAAATAATAAAAAGATTGTCACATTTTATCTGGCGTTTTAACTTAACTCAAGATTAAATTTTAATTCGTGTCGGAGCAATTATTAGTATTATCATTGGAACTAATTATTGAGTTACAGGTATCACTTAACACGCTTAGAATGGTAGATGTTTTCCGCAAATTGACCTCACTTTTTGTTTTTTTTTTTCACTTCTAATATAAAATATGTAGATAAAAGTACCCCCCATAAAATATAAAAAATATACTGTATAAATTCCATAGTAGGTGTAACTTGCCGGAAGTAAATTGTGTTGCCGGATTAACATTAACATAAAAATTTTCGCTGAATATGTTGAGAGTCTCCTTTTTTCTAATGTTCATATCAATAAGTTATGAATCAAAATATCTCAACTTAACAATACTAAAGGTGCCATCAATCAAAAATGTCGTTATAACATTGATAATAAGATTCAGATCACCCACGGATGATAGACTACATTTTTTGCAGAAAATTTATTTATTTATTATATTAAAATAATTAGCATGGCAAGTATGTAAAAATTCCCCAACACCTAAGTTTCTAGAATTAGGTACTGTATGTTTTTACTTTAAAAGGTGCAAAAATTCAATTGCTCTGATTTTTTTTTAATATTTCGATGTTATTTTATTACCTGTGGAAGCAAAAAAAAAACCTTTTCATAACTTAATAATTTAGTATGTAGCCTTTCAGTGTAGTTACGCGACGATTGCATACACAAAAGCTGAACCCTGAAATTTTTTCCGATAATCAATAAGTTGCTCTTTGCAAGAATATGTAACAAATGTCCTTTCTTTTAAATCAAGATATATTAATCAACCATAGGGAATTTAGAATATTCCCTAAGAATAGTGATAATTACCAATAAGTTTAGATTTGTTTTCCTCAAGGACTCCATATCTACAGATATTATTGTGATTAGGATGGATTAATTGAAAACAATACTTTTGAGTTTTAGAGGGATGCCATATAAACTTTAATAAATAGAACATAAATTAAGTAAAATCGGAAAATATGGGACCTCAGGTATTCAGAATTAAAGATGGTTTATATCAAGGAGGAGTGATCACCAGATTTGCCATTTATGGTTATTATGGTCGCTGCAAAAAAAAAGTGAAGGACTAAAAGCTCTGAATATTGTATTTTATAAAGCGAGGCCGAGGATATTGGACTGATGACGTTGTAGATCTTTTCGGATAAGGAGCACGAATAACGGCGTAACATAAAAGGATGGAATGAAGCAAGCAATAAAAAGCAAAGAAAATTGTATTTGCAAGAATAACAAATCATTAATCATTAATTACAATCTATCTGTATGATTGTATAAAATTAGAATGAGTCAATGAAAGAAATAATGAAGTGGAAGCAGAGACAAGGATTAAAACATTGGAAAGACTGTATTGCTTAGCCAATATAATAGTCTTTAGCCTTTGTCAGAAGAACACGTGGAAGATGTCCATTTCACACTATCTTTGGTATATGATCGAACGTAGAAATAGGTGAATTATTATCTTTATTATGTGTTTTAATCATAATTCAGTTGAACCAAAGGCTCGAGATATAAGAAAATCTAAAATGACGGATATTAGCAGAAGAGCATTACAACGAATAATCAGCATGTTATGGAATGAAGCAATTGGAAAACATGTTTGATGGATCATGCAAGGTTTGGGTGTTTTGTACTATTACGCACAGCAAAATAAAAGGATAATAAATTGAAATGGGCTGAAGAAGATAGAGGTTGGCTTCCTGAGCAGTGAAACTGGTTCCATTGGAGTGATGAGTCTCGATTTAAAATTTCTATGGGTGAACACGAAGCGTATCATCCAGAATGCTTAAAAAGGAAGCTCATATTTCCAGCTTTTATCATGGTGTGGGGCTTAATGTCTGCAAACGGTGTCGGAATTTAAACCTACCATCTGCTTCCAATAATAAACGATCAGGAAACCTAGATTTTTAAAAATAAGCAAGATGCCCATGCTGAGGGTCTAGAATGAATTAGCCTGTATGCTGAACCCTACGCTTAAGGTGCTTAAGTGTAAGACTTATTTAGTAATTAGTCATAGAGAATTGCAGCTTCTGAACGAGTGTATTGTCTGTTTTAACATTTTTTTTAATTACTTTATTGACTTACTTATATCTTTTCGATTAGTAGGTATCTACAATAAAATCTATTATCGTAATCGCATCGTACGATATATCCTTCTGCAATATTAACCGAGTCCGAAGAAAACATTATCAAAAAAAGCAAACATTATCGCTTTCGTTAGCGGTTAGAATTGTTATGGCCGGAAATTTTCCGGAAAAAAACTTACTTACCACACCCCTCTCGCCATTCATGCTGCCGCTATTCCACGCGGGCCTATTTTTCGGAACTGAACTGACGAATTTTTTTCCCGACCTATCGCAGCCATAGCAGTGCAAGTGGCGTGATTTTGCGGTGACAATATAAAAAAAACGATCACCTGTTTCTACGTTAGGAAGAGTGGGGTCGAAGCGGTGTTACCTGTGGGCTCTCGCCGAGTCAGGCAAACTTTCCCAACTCTCTGAATTTATTCTGTTCGGTAAGTGAGGGCCGTAGCGAAACTACTCCCGTCAGTCGACTCTGATTCTTTGGTGAGGTTAGGTCGCTCCGAATAATCGGCTCTCGCGCACGTGGTCGAGCGTATTTTCAAATACCAGCGGCGGCAACTTGATCTTGTGCAGATTCTCTTATCGCGAAATTAGGAGCATTTTAGCAACGGTGATACTTTTTTTTCGTCGAATTCAACATGACCAATATTTTCGGACAGATTAAAAGCAGCATAGCTGTATATTCGGCACTCTTAATAACACGTGAGTATTACGCTTTTTTCTCCCTATTTATGGCCGGTTTTTTATTTAACATCGGTTCATCGTCTTTTTGCCTATTTCGCAGCTAGAAATATTTCAGGTATTTTTCTGAAATTGAATTAAATTAATTTTTGTTACTTTCCATTAAGTTATTCATTGTTGATTATTTACATTCTAACTTGGTAATGTTAATTTCCTCATTAATTATTGATATATTTTTTGTCGCCTCCGGCATTATAACTTGTTTTATGTTTACGATGTGGTCGGTTGTTGGAAGGTATTTTATTGAATTTATTGGATGTATTTCATGGAAAATCTGAGATAACTCATGTATTTCTTGTATAAATATAAATAAATAAGTTTGTCGATATATTTTTTTTTATATAATAAAGTAAATAATTTAATCTTTGATAAGATGTTTATTATTTTCTCTTGACAAGTTTTTTCCTTTTAATTGAATTATATTTTATTAAAATCCCCACGATTATATAACGTACCTCTTATCTAATATGCTCATAATATTTATTTTCCCAAACGAAAAAAATTTGCATGTAGAACTTTATATAAGCACTCAAAATCAGCTATATGCGTGGGAATAATTTGCTGAAAATTGTTTGCCAAGTGTAAACGCGTCCCCATTTAGATCTTTACCATCAACCAGTCTTTTATTTATTTTACTAATTTTAACATATTCATCATTTAAATTCGTGTATTTAATTTGCCACGGCGTAAACCTCAGAAGAGAATCCTACAAACTTGCCTTGGCAAAGGATGTTTTCTTTGCCTGGGTAACGCAAACTTATCTTGAGCAGATTCAAACGAGTAAACATTCTATTGTTGATCAATAGGATAACGAAGCTCCTAATAAAACCAATCAAATAAACTAAATCGACGTTCAAGTAACTTGATGGATGCAGATGATTGACTCAATTGACCAATGAAAGAATTACGAACTATTATAACTTGCCTCACTTGCTGAACATAAAAAGAAGCATTTTAGATTGGTTTAGTGAATCACCAAGGAATGATGTTGCTATATATTGTACAGCATTTCAATAGAATTATAATTTATAATTTTTTCTGGGGGAGTAATGGTGCCAACATTTTACTGTAGACGATTATAAAATATTTTTAAATGGAGATACATCTTTATTAAAAAGAATATAAATCACAAGTAATAATTACAAATGTGTATCGATAACATTACTGATCTAGATATGGTCACGACTTTAAAACACAATTACAGCTATACCTTACGTAACGAAAAAAAAATGCATTCGCAAAATAAAAACAATTAATTTACAGGTCAAGGTCGTTGTTGATGTACGTGTATGTAGTATGCATTAGTAAGCATATGCATGTACCTAAGTAACATTTTAGTACCAGACAACGTTGTATCTTAAAATAACTGTTTATAAATACAAACTGCTATAAACACGTACGCAGCGGTTGTAAAACAAATAGTGCAGTGACATTTATATCTAATATGAACCATTATAACGCATTCATAGTAGACTAGCAAAAATTGCTAAAAATATGTTGTAGTTTGAACAGCTAGAATTTTTAACAATTTATTTTATAAAAAGGACAGGGCCGTCTTATAGAACCTCAAAATGTACATCTGTTTAGTAGGTACTTATTGATGTGCAAAATCTTCTGTTATGTTCTCAAAGTCAAATTTTTGAAGGATATCGCTTTCTATGGACATGATTGACACATTAGTAAGTAATTCTTGTAACACACTCGTTCGTAATTCCTTTTTTTTATTCTTTGGAGTGGTGAAAATAAATACTATCTACTGCAACTAATCATTAGGCAAAAACTTGTAGCAACTTCCTCATTTGGGCACGTCTCTTCTAACTTATTTGCCTTTATTACCGTATGCAAGGCTGACATACTCGAGTCTGAAGATTCATTTGCAAGGTCTTTCAAGAACTCCCGTAAATGAAAACATTCTGATTTGAGCTATGGCTTCTAGGTAGAATTCTGTAAATTCTTTGCATTTATCACTTAACTGGTCAGAATCGTTTGTTGTTAACTGAGAAAGAAAATTAAAACGTTTTAAATTCCTTGTATACGTCTGAAGGTTGCTTTAAATGAGCGCCCAATGTATCCATTATAGCCATTCAACGCGGTCTCTGAATTCTCCGATAGTTCTTCCAAAAAAGTAACGAAAAAATTTTTGTAGCAGTCCTCTTAACGCAAAGCGTTAGGAGGATTAGCGCGTGCGGACCATTTGGTTTCAGGTGAGGAATTTCAGAACTTTATTTCCAAAGATTCTGTCACAATTCTCCGTCGATTGTTCGAATCCGAGGAAAACTGGAAGAATTAGAAGTATGCTACCGCTGCTGAAATACATCCAACTGCCTGAACACCTACTAAATTCAATGAACGTGCAGCAAAATAGCAAATTCACATTTTTCTTTTATTCAAGCCTACTTTCCAATCATATTTGCTACATTATCTAGGAATATTCCAATAAAGAAGCAGCTTGCAAGAGAATCCTCATGCCATCGGCAGCGTCGCACTGGGTTCGTGCTCCGCGTGCCTTTACAGTAAAGACGGAACTGGGTAAAGGTCAATAAAGTTCTGCATATAGAAACGTTAGAAAATAGATTTTCGTTTTATCTAATTTAAATTAATATTATTATATGCTCTTGAGCGTACGATATCCTGTCATCAAGCCTACCACTGTTTTAATTGATTTTGTGTTGATACCCAGTAGATTAAGTATAAAATTAAGCTCTTATCCAATTAGAAATTGGTTCGTCGGTTTTATATTTTTCCACCGCTTCTTTTCTTCTTTTTCTCAATGTTTTGCCATAAAGAACCTCGGGTTTTTTGACGAGAATAGTCGGACTAGTTTACCTTAACGCTCTCTCGGTGCTCTTCATGTACTAGTATCCGTCTTATCCAAGTTATTCAGTTTATTTAGTGCGTTCATGCACTTTCACACCAGTTTCGATTTTCCTTCTGCCGAGTAGACAACCTTCAGCACTCCTTGACTATTGATAATTCTGTTTTTACCGCTGTTTTGGGCTTAGAATATTGGATTCTTCTGGAAGGTTGAATACAAGCATTTTCCGTATCGCAGACCGCGTTTCCGTTGTGAATTATTCCCCTTTTATTTATTTATTTAAATTATACAGAAACATGTTAGGAACATACTTAGTACTGTCTACGTAAATTACGGAGAACACATGCGCAAGTGAGACCATACAAAAAACATACTTAAAAATACATTAGGAAGCCTATCAATTTAAATACCATTATAAGTGTTAATTCTATGTCCAAAAAGTACCTAACGTGGATGAAATATATCGTTTATAAACACAAGGTGTAATGTTTTCCTATTTCGCACTTTCAATATTGTGTCGTAATTAAATCAATAATGAGATGCTATTAGAAGCTTTTCAAAAGGCATAAAAAAGGAATTGCTGTAAATATTGTGATTGGTATTAAATCATTAATTAAATCGATATTAAGTGATCGATACGTTAATGCTATGTTGCTTTCTAATACGATATTAATGGTACGCCATGCATATATTTAGTATATCCTTAGCGATTTATCTTTTTTAGAAAACAAATAAAATTACACTAACAACCTGCTTTATGCTTTTTTAAAACGCTTGCTCTAACAGTTTGAGGTTACAAAATTTTGAAAACTTTAATTCGTAGATGTTACAAAGTTATACTTAATAACAGCTTATTCCACTTCATTTTGTATTAAAAAATTCCACTTTATCCCCCTTTGTTAATTACTTTTTCCATCAGAAATCCTCTTCCATTTCTCTCGAAAATCTAATTTCTCGTCCGATAATTACTTTCGAATCTTAAAGAATCGTTGCGAAAAACATGCAGCGACCGCACCGGAAAATCTGTAAATAAGAACGGTAATAACTTCTTCTTCCCGTCCGGAAAAATAATCAAATTCCTCCGGTTTAACCCCGTACAAAACAATTGAAATAAACAAGTGCTAGGGAGCGTGCGAAAAATATCTCCCCGTTTTCATTCTCGTTTCTAGTTTAAATTACGCTCGAGTAGAAGACTATACCAAGAACCGACACGGCGGCTGCCCATCCGTACTGCTTTGGTGCGGATGCCCACGGCGGCGTGGCACTTGTCATTCTGGATTTTACAATTTCCTTATCCATTCTTTACTTAAATAAATAATCGTCATGGTTGGCGCGCTCGTTTGATTTAAAATTGTTTTTGGGTTGTCGAGTTTCCACTTGTCGGAGCTCGGGATGGATTCCAGTTCGGGAACGGTAACGGAGCGAGATAGTATCCTTAAACGATTATCCTTTTCTGTAGTTTCTGCCCGGTGAACAGAAGATGTTGCGATAAAGATAAAATACTAAATCATTTTTTTAAATCTTACTGTAAGCCTACAGAAACGAGTTGCGAAATTAGCAGAGAGGTGTTTATTCGTTTGATGAGAATGGATTCGTGTTGTATGTCAATATAATACGCTAAAAGCCTATCTCGTGTTAAGAAATGATCTCGCAATAATGTTCACCAGAGCGAAGTCTGGCGAAGAACTGGAAAGGGTCTCCCGTAATGCAATATCTCTGCAAAAGACTCCATTTGAGGGTAGCTCTATAACGCTTCGGGATGGGATTTATTATAACGCTCGAAGAGAGTTAGCCACTATTCGATCGAGATCGACAAATACCACTTTTTATCTCGAGAACTTTGTAATTAAACACATAATGAACTTTTTTGACAGCCGACTTTTTATTTATGGAAGACAATGCCCAATTTCACCCATTAATTTATGCAATAAAAGACATTTTTGTTTGTAATTTCATATATTGGTGCGTTAATTTTGTTCAGGAGTGTATTTTTTTCTCACAGAGTGCACACTACCAGGGCTTACGACTTCGTCCTTTTTCATACCATTTCATATCAACTGGATCATGGTATTCAATGTAACTTCTTGGACAAGTAAGTCAGGCTGATATAGATAGCATCCGTGATATTTAGACAAGCGAACCTTTGTATCTGCATTATTTTTTTTTTTTTGCTGCATCCATGTTTTCTACGTTAGGCCACGTATTGCTTTGATAGATCCACATCATTACTTTGGGGAAGAGACTCTGTTATTGGTGATCTTGGCTTCTGTTGTACTTCTTCAATTTTTAATTCGTAATTGTCCCATCTCGTATCGTAACCAGCCATTTCTTTGTCGGACTATCACTTCTTCTTCTGATGATTCTCTGCAGTCAATACTAGCTATAGGTTATTAATACATTACAAGAAAATTTTGAATAAAGATCTTTTTCAAGAAAATATTGAATTAAAAAAGCAGCAGTGTAACGTGAGGATGGCAGAAGTTTAATTCCTTATTTTCTGCTCCCCGCTTGAATATAAGCGCTTAATATTCTGAATTCATTATGCATGCTTGATATTGCCAGTGCGGATTATAAAATACCTTCGAATACATAATATTTTATGCATTTGTAGCAGTTTGACATTCCAACTACTAGCTTTTGACTTAGAGCCAATATTTAACAGAATTTTTTCCAGTAATTAGATCTCTAGTATGTATATACGTATCAGAATTATGTTCAACTTCTAAAATGAGTACAAATCCTTTTGTAAATCAATTCCGCGTAGATAGAAGAAACCTGAGGATGGAACAAACATAGCATCAAACAGAGAAGAGATAACGACATTCATATTCTCTTTACGCAAATTTAGAATATTTTTAATGAGTTCGTTTTTGTTTTCTGATTTTGGCGCCCCTCCTTAATGCTCAAAGTTTATTTTATCATATTACGAGATGCTACGTCAAACTAACGAGCTCTTCAAGTTTTGTAGTTGCTGTGATTTTTTTGTGTATGAACTTACGTAATTAGATCGTATCAGCCAGGCAACTGTGAATTTGAATTTTTTTCTTTCTCTTTGCGCTTAGGACATGTGGGTACAGTACGTATACTCCGTAGCTGTAACGAAGTTCAGAAACTTTGGAAAATTCGATGTTATTTTTCGTCTTCTTAAATTTAATCCGAATAAAAAGTAAAATGTTGTTTTATTTTCTTTATCCAATTAAAAAAAAAAATATTTTTGCGTAATTGACAAAACTTGATTGCAAAAAATTTCGTCCTCGGAGAATACGCCACTAAAATTTTTTAAATCGAAAGTACTACATTTTCAACGTGTGGAAGTAATTCCGTTAATGCTACGTACTTTGTTAGAAAAAAAAGAGAAAACTGCATTCACTGCTTGACTGATTATTCTGATTAGTAGCAGCGCATTGAATTCTTACGAAACCTTCTTTAAAGTTAGCGTTCGTTTAATATCCGCCGTCAAAAGCTACCGATATTCATAAAAACATATCGTGTGTATACATAGGAATGTTTTGTAATCTACGCTTATACGTTCCGGAAAGCTTATTAAATTAATTAAACGACTGGAAATCAGGAAAAATAATGGATTGTGGTTGTTTTGTACGACGTTTGTGGTATGAATACGAACATTTGCGTACATACGTAGATATATGTTATTTAACATTTTTGAAATGATTTACGTCCCATGTACAAAATGTATGAAAATGAAAAGATCCATTTGCTAATTAAAATGTTTTCTATAGTAACATATTTCAATTAACGCGCTTCATTCAACTCTATCCTTTTAGAATATTATTTTGCCCTAGAGAAAACTCGAGACTGTATTTAATATCTTTTCTACCTCGTGCTTTCACGTGGTAAAATTAGCATTAAATCCTATTGGCCACCCTACGTAGAGCTTACCTTAATTCGACGGTCGTCTAGCATCGTTTGGTGAATTTTCCAGTATTATCGGTAGCGGCTGCAAATTGTTGTCGTCCCGAACGCTCATCTAGTACGACCTGGCAAACGCTTCGCTGATGGTGCAGAATCCGCATAAACAACGCATTACCTTTCAGGTGCAAGAATTTGATGACACATTCGATTTTTTCCATTTTTACAGAAACATTAATATCAATTGACACAAACGGCTGCTATTAAGTAATATCTGAGCATCCAATGAGGCTGACACTCTCAAAAGTATTTTCCCTCATGTTGAGGGTTGAAATCTTCGAGATTATCCTCGTAATATTGCCGAATAACTAGCATTTATTTTATATCTTAAACGTTTTAAATTATCAACGAATTGGGAGATTGGAAATTTGAAATTATTGTTGTTGACTTGCCTACTAAACAGGTAGGTACTAAATGTATGTACGGTCACTTCAAGGATACCCAGTAATAGCCTATATAATATTGTAAAGCGTTTGCCTTTCATATTGCAACGGAAATAACAGAACTATTGCGATTAGATATAATTATTGTATTTTATTATATTAAGTCTGGATCTTAGTTTATCTTTACAAGAACGGTATTGGAAATCCACTATCTGCGCATATCATATCCATATCTTATTCTTTATTAATTCATGTTAACGATCACCTTTAGACAACCTTGCCATAATTAACAGTAAGAAAAAAATACTTTATTTTAATCACGCTTGTCTCCTTTACATGAAATGAAATGTTTCAATAACCATAAACTATCCTTGTATGAAATTGTTCGGTGTCACATTCCAATTACAAACATTATTTTTTTAATTACTTATCCTTCCTAGAAGTTCCATTGCCTAAAAAGGAATGACGTACGTTGTTCTCGAATCCATGTCAAAGTTGTAGATGAAAATATAATAAATATTTATTTCGAAAATGATGTCTAAGTTTGTTGAACATATGTACACTGCCGTTCAGAGAAGTTCGGTCGGTTGGTAAAAAACATGAAAAGGTTACAGAAACGAACGAAACTAAAAACACAATGCAATTTTATTGTATGTACAGGTAAAAAGGACAAAAGCACAGCTTTTGTTGTTTTCTTAGATGCTCCAGGACGAACACGATTTTCTATAGTTCCAGTTGCCCGATATCGCTTTACGATGTCATTTACTATTGGACTTCTTATATTTATTTTTTCAGCAATTTGTCGTCTCGAATATCCTTCTTCAAACAGCGTAATAATGCGTGAACGTTTTCCTACACTGGTAGGCTTGCCACGTGCCATTTTGAAGTAAATTTTCTTAAAACTTTCGCGCAAAAACGAGATGCACACCAACACACGTTTAACAGTAAAACGAGGCAAATTTATATCTTTACGCCTGTGATAAATAAACAAGAGC